>VZRW01000192.1:164325-227378 GCA_013398125.1 Aegotheles bennettii
TGAGGCACTTGAGGCCATGGTCTAATGGTCTAATGGTTCGGAATATGATGGGATAAAGGTTGGACTTGATGACCCTGGAGGTCCCTTCCAACCATAATGATTCTATGATTCTATTCTATGATTCTATGAATTAGATTCTGGAGGTAGATTTGTCGTGTTTGCTTCAGGAAAAGATCTCTGAAAGCACTGATTAATTCCCTTGTTAATAGTGAGTTACTGGGCCTAATGGTAATTACCTAATGGTAACAACCTCCACTTGACTTTTGGCTTTCCCCCCTCCAATAAAATACATTCTCAAAAGTAACAACATACATTAAGCTTTTTTTTGGGTGTTATTTTTATAGGATGTTCTATTACATTTAGAACATAATTGATCTATGTGAAAATACAGATGTGTAAGTAGGAGCAGCTCAAAAATAGTAATGTTGAAATTGGGTGATCATGCTCGGAAATCAATGATGCAGGTGTAGTGCAGCCCAGTCTGACATACGCTGGTCAAATTGCCAGTGACTAGCACTTTGTAAATCCATATTTCTGAGAAAACATTTTGCGATGCCTTTCATCTGCTCTGAGACCTTTGCCTTTGTACAATTTGTCAGAATTTTGCAGAATTTAAAGTGTATTCTCAGCCTTCAGGTGCAGGAGGGACTTGGAGTGGGCAATGGTGCTGGAGCCCGTTGGCACGGGCCGTGTTTACCTGGGTGAATTGGGGCAAAATGGGATCAGTGAAGAGAGGAAATGAATTTTAGTGTCATCTCTGCTTCCGATTCATATCTGCAATTATCATCTTGTGTTTACTGAAGAGCTAAATCCAAATTCCATATATTGAGGAAAAACATTTGAGGAGAAGACATGCACTGAGTTTATTAAGAGAACTGTATGTTTTAATGTGGGTGCATGGTTTTAACATGGGTGAATGCTTGGTTGCTTGGCATCTTAGCTTTTGGATAGCATGCCCAGTGAAAGAAAGAAAATACATTAGAATTAAAAACATCACTGTTGTGCAACTCTAAGCCTTGATTTCTACCAAACTATGGGACAAATTTCATTTCTGAAGCGTTAATCCCTGAAAACAAATATCCCTGTTTTTTTATTGTTAGTTTTTATCATCATATTAAGGAGGATGAATTTGCAATATTCTTTCCATATAAAACTCATTAAATCAGTGATAAATTTGGCTCAATAAATTTACTGATTTTGAAAATGGTTGTGCTTCTATAGAGCCTCTATTTCCAACCAAAGTAGCAGCTGAAAAATCTGAAGTACTCAGTCTTCCATATTTATATGTTAATGTCTATGCTGAATAAACGGATCTATTGATTAAGTTGTTCAAGCATTCCTGTTTTAAAACCTCTTTCTTCACTTGCTCCTACTTTGAACAATCACTAAATTTGACTTCCCTCTCACAGGAATTCCTGAAAAATATGAGGATTGCTTAACACGAGAGTGCCAAAGAGCTCTCATGTAAAATATGGTCGCTCCGTTTCAAGGATCTTTTATGTGTTATAGTAGATTTTCTTCTGATTTGCTGGATGCATCATTTCTTTTTAAGATGCTTCAGCTATTGCAGAGGAGGATTTGTTTTATCTTTTGAGGTTGTGGGTATCATTTTTGTTTAGAATATAATACAGCAAAATCGTGAATAAGAAGTATATGAGTGGAGCTCAGTTCTTCAGGAGATTGTTTTGAACACAGAATGTATTTGAGATCTTCAGAAAACCACTTGTATTTTTTGTGTGCTCTTTGTATGGCATGGATTTGTGTGCTGTAAAATATAAGCTCTACATTTTGATTACTTTTGATTACTGTGTCAGACCATACACTCACAGGGAGAAATGCACGTGACTCTTCCTTCTTTGTCTGGGATATAATCTTCATATTCTTTGGTGTTTTGTAAGTTAGTAAACTTTGAAAAGTTAAATTTTTTATTGTCATTGGGTAAGCAGAGTAACGAATACAATTACTTCACTCTTATTATTGGTACATAGATTAAAACTAATAATGTAACAGCAGAGTTGATAAGGTAAGTGTGCTGGGATCCTGCTGAAATGTTTTTTTGTGAAAGGCAATCATGGTAAGCAAATCTGTCAGGATTCTTTGAAGCATATGCTGAGCTTGTGAACAAAGGGAAAATTGTTGATACTGCTTGCATGATTCCTAAAACACTTTCAAAAAGACTCTCACAAAAGGCTGTTTGAGAGAAATAAATATGCTGTGAGATAAAAGTGGAGGTCCCATTATGAGTCAAGAGCTGGTTCAAGGCAGGATAAATGGCCCATTTGCTGACTGAAAGGTGGTCTCCGGCATTATACATAGGGATCTGTGTTGTGCCTGTCCCATTCAGCATGCTCAGAAAGGGTCTGGGAATTAGGGGAATTAGGATTGTATCAAAATTTATCGAGGGTAGCACATATGAAAACCAACTTTTAAAGATTATCTTGTGATGGAGGTGAGTTGTTAAAATTTGAGATTAAGATCTCCATTCATCCACATGTGCACTGTGAAATAATGCACCTGAAGAAAATGCAATCCTAAATCCAAATACATACCGATGGGCTCTGGATTAACTGCTCCTCTTCAGGGTAGAACTCTTGGAGGCATAGAATCATAGAATCATTATGGTTGGAAGGGACCTCCAGGGACATCAAGTCCAACCTTTATTCCATCATATTCCTAACCATTAGGTCATGGCCTCAATGAGACATTCTACAAAGATGTTAGTTTACATCTACAAAGATGTTAGCTAATTTACCTGTATTTAAATTATTTTTAATCTCTTATCTGTGGCTCAGTCAAGAATGAGATTCCGTGATGGCTGCAGTCAGCAGTGCTTGTATCCAAGTTGATGGAGGTAAAATAAAACCTTTGAGGCAGTTAAGAACATGCATCAGCCACTTGGGTGTTTGTCTACAATAGTACTGCCCTGGAGGCCTGGAATCAATTTGCCTTTAATTAAAGAAAGCAGAATTCTGTGATTAATTTTACAAGAATAAGTGTGTTTTATTTTTCTTGAATGTTTCCATAGGGAATTGAACTCTAGGAGGGAATGGTGTACAGAGGAATAATGCTGTATACTCCTGTCTTTTGGATGTAACAACTTGTGTTCTAGCTAAAAAATGCCCACGAAATACCTTGTGAATGTTTGGCTGCAATAGCCAATTAAAAAGTGCACAGTTTAATGAGAGATGAATGCTCTTCAGTAAAAGGTAGCTGTAGAATGTGTTTTATCTGTCTGTTTGTTAGAATGACCTTTGATTCACCCTATTCATTAATGTGGAATGACTATAGCATGCCTGCCTTTAAACTGAGTATTATTCTGCTCACATCTCTGTTCTCATTATAAACAGGGCTATTTTTAGCTAGCACAGATCCAGAATATGCCTTGTAAGCTTAAGGGGGATTTATTGAGCTCCTGTGTGTATTCACTAGAGATTCCATGTTGAAGCTTACTGATTTTAGGACTGGGGATGGGGAAAATGTACTATTTAATTCCTGGCATATGCCTGCAGGAGCTATATTTAGCTTCAGCTACTTGTCATTGTCATTGTGCTATTTTTACAAAGGGATGCAGCAGTTTCATTGTTCAAGGGCTTAACGAGACATAAATGTAGATGGATGAGCTAGATAAACATTGGTGTACTGCAAAAATTGCTACTGAAAGTCAGCGTGTATGCAGTAGGTGTACTAGAGTAAAACTGCAGCAGAGCATGAACACAACAGGCAGCTTGCTCAATAGGCTGGCTGTGCAAATACACCGAACGCGTGCTAAAAATGATATTTAATTTTGCTTTAGACTGATCAAGTAGCTTAACAGGAATAATAGTGTGGGCTTTGTATTTGTACATAAAAAGGTCTGATTTACTGCAGTGGCACAATTTATTTAATTGCTTAATCCATTATTAATTAATCAGTTATTTTATCATAGATTTTGTAGTTGCCATCTATATTTTTAATGGACTATATAGGAGAAAAATTAGTATGGAGAATGCTTGCTGCAGTTCAGTCCTAGAGGATGATTACATATGCACTACAAGATGATTACATATGCATATCCTTTTTATAATGTGTGTATCAGGGCTCTTGCTATCAATCGCTGTACTGTTTGGTGCTTTAAGGAACAATGTCTACTGGGAAAATCTCCTTTTCCTATTTGGGGAAAAATAGGAAGTCTATCTTCATCAATTAAGTATTCCAGTAGATTTAGATTTTTTTCATGATTTGCATTCAGGAAAATGTAGAGGTACTTTCTGTCCTTGGTTGGCTATTTAATTTCTCCTTAACAATACAAAATTTATTTTTTAGTTAAAAAAAGAAAAAAGATACTTGTGTCATTTATAAAAATACAAGAAACCTAAAGTATATTTTGTGTATCAAAGAATCAGACAGGTTAGCCATGAGTGAAAAGATTTTTCTCCAGTGAGAGAGAACAATGAATAAATCTCTTTCTGCTAAGTTGCATGGTATCACTGCACACTCTTTCCATCATTTATTTGCATTTAAATATTCAATTTATGATGCAATTTAATTTTTATGAACCATGATACCGTGTTTTCTGCAGGTGGAAAAAATTTGTATATCCTTGTTCATGTGTTCCACTTCTGATCTTCAGTTCTTATTGTGGACCTTCTTGGGCAGCCTGATTTGTGCCAGACACTAACTGTGTTGGGGAGGACTAATTTATTTTCAATTTTGGAATAATAGTTTGAAATAAACCGTGTGAGGTAATGGCTTGGAGCTCTCCTTATCACAGATAAGATATTCTACTTCTCCTCCCAAATGTCCTTTCAGTACCCAGATTTCAAGTAAGGAAGATCTGAGTGTTTGAGGGAATAGTGTGAATTCCTGCATGGAAGCAGCTTTGAAGATGTCAGCATCTAAGTCCCTGTGGTCTGAGTTTTGGAGGAAGAGACCAGTTCAAAGAGTCAACACTAAGAAGCGTGTGTAGCTCAGAAACCACAGAGTATGTCACGAGAGCATTCAGATTTCAGTAATGCTGTGCTTTGCTTAGCTCTTACCAACAGGGAGGAATGGAAACACAATGCTACTGACAGTTGGAGGTATTTTGCTATTAGATTGGAGTTTTTTGTCCTCCTTAGGAGAATTACAGAATCCCTAGCTAGTCAGCAGTTTTTCTGCTTCTCCTCTTCAGTGATGTGGGAGTGTGTGTTTTTTTCTTTTATCCTCCTGAGAACAAGTGGGCAGGAGGAAATTCAGCTTGTGTACATAAGGGCACCTGTTACTTCTCACAACATTGCTATTAAGCTGCATTTTTTTTTAAAATAGACTTTATCCTTTAAGCCTGATTTTTATACAGACTTTATCCTTGGTCAGGTTACCATGTGAAATCATAGACTGTAGACTCAGTGAAGGGTGAAAGAAGCAAAAATCACAAGTATTTGTCTTCTGTTGGGGTATTGTAAATTAAAACTCAAGGAAACGCTGATTTAATCTTGTAGCCAAATGAATCCATCAGCAGAGATGTGTGCATTTCTGAATGCCAGGACTGGATTTTTTTGTGAGAACAACTCTAAACATAGACACAGCCTTTGCATTCACAAATTGGTCCAAGGACTGGAAGCTTGATGTATTTGAGTCCCATCTTAGAATCATAGAATCATGGAATAGTTTGTGTTGGAAGGGACCTTAAAGATCATCCAGTTCCAACCCCCCTGCCATGGGCCCTCCCACCAGACCAGGTTGCTTCAAGCCCCGTCCAACCTGGCCTTGAACACTGCCAGGGAGGGGCAGCCACAGCTTCTCTGGGCAACCTGGCCCAGTGTCTCACCACCCTCGCAGAAAAGAACTTCTTCCTAATGTCCAATCTAAATCTACTTTCCTTTAGTTTGAACCCATTCCCCCTTGTCCTATCACTCCCTGCCCTTGTCAAAAGTCCCTCTCCAGCTTTTCTGTAGCCCCTTTAGGTACTGGAAGGCTGCTTTGAGGTCTCCCTGGAGCCTTCTCTTCTCCAGGCTGAACAGCCCCAACTCTCTCAGCCTGTCTTCACAGGAGAGGTGCTCCAGCCCTCTGATCATCTTTGTGGCCTCCTGTGGACTTGCTCCAACAGGTCCTTGTCTTTCTTGTGTTTGGGACTCCAGAGCTGGACACAGTACTGTAGGTGGTTCCTCATGAGAGCAGAGCAGAGGGGGAGAATCTCCTCCCTCACCCTGCTGGCCACGCTGCTTTTGATGCAGCCCAGGATACCATTGGCTTTATGAGCTACAAGTGCACACTGTCGACTCATGTTGAGCTTCTCATCAACCAACACCCCCAAGTCCTTCTCCTTGGGGCTGTTCTCAATCCAATTCTTCACCCAGCCTGTATTCGAGCATGGGATTGCCCCAGCCCAGGTGCAGGACCTTGCACTTGGCCTTGTTGAACTTCATGTGGTTTGCACGGGCCCATCTCTGAAGCCTGTCAGAGTCCCTCTGGATGACATCCCTTCCTTCCAGAGTATTGGCTGCACCACACAGCTTGGTGTTGGCAAACTTGCTGAGGGTGCACTTGATCCCACCATCCATGTCAGTGACAAAGATGTTAAAGAGAACCAGTCCCAATACTGACCCCTGAGGAACACCACTCATCATTGATCTCCACTTGGACATTGAGCCGTTAACCACAACTCTTTGACTGTGACCATCCAGCCAATTCCTTACCCACTGAGTCGTCCATCAATCAAGTCCTTGCCTCTCTAATTTAGAGACAAGGACTTTGTGCAAAGCATCTGATACCATCCCGAACAGGTCCAGGTTTCAGTCTCCTTGGTTCCAGCTACACAGACATCTCTGTTTCCTTCCCAATGCTCCCATTCTGGTCTTTCCCTGAAAAAAGGTTCAGCTGCATTTCTATGTGAGCCATGTTGGCTGGTGCAGCATATCCCACCTGCTTGGATTTGAAAACTGGCAGCCTCCAAGACTGGACCTTTTTTGGGTTTGCTCCAGTAGTGCTTAGGCCAGTTAATTTTGATAGCAAAGAGGAGAAATTGAGGTATGGAGCCACATACAGAAAGAAGGATAAAAGTTCAGTCTGATAAAAATGAGAAGGATAAAAAAGGAGGAGCATGAAAAATGTAGCCTGACCCAGCCAAAAAATACTCTGCTCTGTGCTCACTGGGTGCTGTGCAGGCAGATGAGTTGAGGGTGAAAGAGCAGGACTGGCCTGAGGCAGCAAGGAGCACAAGAGGGCTTGAATGCACCGTTTGGAAACACAGTCTGCAGCCTGAAGCATCACAGAGGCCCTGTGGGGCTGTGTGAGTACGACAGCCCCGAGGAGAGCTCAGCTTCACAGCCCAGGGGCAGAGAGGGAGCTATGGAAGGGCAGAGGCCAGGAGATGCCACCAGCTTTGTGTTGCTGCGGCCGCGGGGCTGAGCTGTGGGATGCTGCCTGTGTCAGCAAGGTTGGCACTCTGAGCACGATTCTGGCTGCCCAGCTCTGCTGTTACTGGCATATTTACTGCCAGGGTTACCTGCTGCTGTTGAAAACAATGTGGTTAATTTGAGAAACGCATTTTCTCTGTTACTGCCAGATGATTTCATTAGTTACAGTTCGGCAGCTGAAATTCCCGATCCCTGATTTATTTATGCAGTCCTCAAACTCTTAAAAGAATTTAAACATGGCACCCAGTAGAAGAAATTAATTCTGTGAAGAGATCCTCTGGTGCCTTTTCTGAGATGGAACTGATGAACTAGGACATTTCTATTTCTCGTTATTACTGATGAATATCACTGATTGCCCATCAGAGTTGAATATGGGAGTGGAATGTTCAGAAAGGGAGAGGAAAGAAGGATGGAGGCAGAGAGAATCTAACAAAATTGGGGTTTATGGTCTGTTTAAGGAAAAAAAAACCCAGTAAACAAAAGGTATCCAATGACAAAAGGGGCTAGAAGTCAGGAGGAATGGCTGAGCACTCATAAATGCGTGGAGCATCTCCTGCTGATGCTAATTTGTGTGACAAGCAAGAGGAGCATGATGGGATTTGGGAAGAAAAGTTGTTTACTGTTGGGCAAGCAATGCATTTATTTTTTTTAAAGGAAAGTATATTTGAAGATTACACACCTAGAATAAATTATTTTTCAAATTTCAAGCCCTAATCCTGTGAGAAATTACAGTCATTAGTATTGCAGGTATTTTCTATAAGCAGTTCAGAAACTGAAATGGAAAGATTATGTTGTGAATTTATATAGATTTTTAGTCTGGCCTTCATGCTGCTTCTTCTTTATTTATTTATTTTAAATGTTATATCTTAATGGGGAGCCTGTGATGGTACATTGTGATGTTTCTTCACAGTTACTGCAGTCAGTATCTGCAGAGTCTCAGGAGCAAACTGCCTGTAGCTAAGTACTGGCATTTCATCTCGTGTTAAATGTTGAGTTCTACTTAGTGTCATTTTTGCTATACTCAGAGAATTTAGAAAAGACCTGAAAATGCGGTGTATGTGAGCCTGTGTTACAAAGTATGAATTGTTAATTTTAGTATGGAAGACGCTGAGAATAAATGTTTCAGAAATTAATGTTCCAGCTTGGAAAAAAATCGGACAAAAATCTTGCTTTGCTATCTGAGATAGAAAATGCAGTATTTTGTGGTGAGGCATTGCTGTAAAAAGAAATATTATAAAACAGAATCCTAGAATCACTCTGGTTGGAAAAGACCTTCAAGGTCATTGAGCCCAACCATCAACCCAGGACTGCCAAGTCCACCACTAAACCCTGTCCCCAAGGGCCACATCCAAACGTTCTTTGAATCCCTTCAGGGACGGTGACTCCACCGTAAAAAATTTTTTCGTAACATCCAGCCTGAACTTCCCCTGGTGCAGCACAGGGATAAAACCTGAATTCTTGCTATTGCTAATAAAATTGTTTAGTAATACAGGTAATAGACTGAAAGGGTGGTCAAACATTGGAACAGGCTGCCCAGGGAAGTGGTGGAGTCACCACCCCTGGAGGTGTTCAAAGAATGTTTGGATGTGGCCCTTGGGGCTATGGTTTAGTGGTGGACTTGGCAGTCCTGGGTTGATGGTTGGGCTTGATGACCTTCAAGGTCTTTTCCAACCAGAATGATTCTATGAATAATCATTTCAATTTTTTAAAGAAAATTACTCTTTGAGTGTTTCTCGTATCTTGATTTTTTTTCCCTTAAAACCAGACTAATTATGAGAGTTGCTAATAATTTGTGTTCTTCTGTGCAATGTTAATTTTCCTTTACATACAGCATATAATGATTACACCTCTCCTGATGGATTCCTATATCCTTGAGATACGGCTATCTTAGCATACTCTTGGCATAAACATTTTTCTTTTATTTTAAGTTAAAATACTTTTACAGGGTAAGGCTTCTTGACCTTGGTAGTCAGTCAACCCCTTACTTGTGAACAAGGGCTGAGCACCATTTTTAACTTCCTAGTACAAGAAGTCCCCCTCATCACTCTTCTTTCCCCCTTCATTTATGTTTCTTGTGTCATTAGCTGTTTGGAGAGGTCTGTTCTCCATGTTCTGACTTCCGTTTAAGTACCAATATCCTGTAGAATTACATGGAAATTCTCTTTAGATTTTACTCCCTACTCCTGGGTAGGAAGTACTATAGTAGTAGTTCAGTAGAAATAATTGATCTGGGTTGTAGATTGTAATCCTTTGGCGATTAAAATCAATATATGAGAAGTATTACTGTTCAGACAGGGTTAGTATTGAGGGATCAGCAGGAGGTTACTAACTGTTGTAATGGAGTTAGGAAACTTTAATGCCCAACTAGTGGCATAGTGCATTTAATTCTAATATGAAAATGAAAAATGGGGATGTTTTCCATGAACAGACTGTAGAGAATGTTGTGGATTTATTTAATAAAAAAACCTGGTACCTGCTCTATGCACAAAATAAGTTTGAGGAAAAAATGCATGAGAGAAACCAAAATGGTAATTTTTTGATAGTTTACATGTAAAATATTTCTAGTCAGTATAGCAGGTGATATTAATGTCTAATGCTGCTGATTGAGTCTTGTCATCTGAAACTTAAAGCAGAAACACTTTTGTTTCCTTTTCTTAACAACAGGAGGAAGGACCAAGGCAGTAGTAAAAAATTTATCAAGCCAAAATCATCATACAAGTCAAACAGTTTATCTGTAGTTTTACTATTGAGTTTACAGAATGCAACTCTGCTTAGAAAACAACAATCCTCACCCTAGTCCACAGATGTTCTGAATTCCAGATGTTTGGTTAACACCAGGCTCCTTCTCTTGGCTGCCTGCCCCGAGGGGCCGGTGAACTCCATCCTTCCTTCCTTTTCTTTTTATGGATCATCCGCAGGCAAAATTACGTTTGTAGTGACACCCTACCATTCCCTTTTGGGCTGCAGTGAGGCAGTTTGGAGAAATCTAATAAATCCTATTGGTATTTTTAAGGATTAATGGAATCTGCAGCTCTGTCTGTTATTTGTGAGGGTTTGACAAGGCCGCTGGAGTAAAGATACAACATTATTTAAGTCGGGGGCTGTAACATTTGGACCGTTCTTCTCTGCAGGTGCTGTGGGAGAGAGAGTGGTAAATTGTTTTAAATTGGAGCTGGGTAAGCTTATGAAAGTGTAGGATCTTTTTTTTTTTTCTATCCTAGAGATAGAAAATCAATCTTTCATATTGTATGTGGAGTCCTTTCCAAGGTACATGTGTGTAGCGGGGTTTAAAGGAGATTGAATTTTTTACTTATTTTTTTTTAACAACCTGTTGCTATTATATGAATCCTAAGCAATAAAACTTTCTCTGATCACCTGAAAGCTTCTGAAAAAATTATTTCCTCAGTCATTCTCCATCCCTACACATACATCTACATGAAGTAAAGTCTGCCTGATGTTTTATCCTTGTGCGTGTGTGAACGTTCCTAAGAGCCCTACAAGTTATCATGGCCAGAGAGAGCATATAGGTTTGGGCGTTCTGTGACTGCCAGGGATATTAAAAATCTCCTGTGTCCTCAGTATTAAATGTCCCCAGTTTGATCTTACATTTTAGGTGAGCAGAGATGTCCTCCTGTTGTCTAGATTAATAGAAGACCACTGGGTTTTGTTTTCCCTGTTCTCTAGCAGGGGATATGGGATGCACACAGGGTCATCAACAAATTTTCTTTGACAAATTCCTCACTACAACAGGGACCAAGATGACAGTGATGCCCTGAAACTCTCCTGCTCAGTAATGGCACATAATGGTTGTATTTTTTAACCTTTTTTTCTGGAGGTTTTTCATTTGGTATAGGATGTTACCAAGGGTTTTGCAGCTGGAATCCAAGTGCCCTGTGACTTTTCAAACTAACCTTTTTTGAATGTTTGCCTATAATTATATGGAACTAGGCTTAATAAAGCAGCTTTGTGCCGTGGTCCAGTGTAGAAAGAATCATAGAATCACAGAACCATTGAGGTTGGAAGAGACCTTCAAAATCATCCAGTCCCACCCCTCCCTACATCCCCACTCACCCACATCACCCAACCCCACATCCAGACACATCTTGAACTCCTCCAGGGACGGGGACTCCACCCCCTCCCTGGGCAACCCATTCCCACACCCAATCACCCTGACAGGGAAGAAATTTTCCCTGATGTCCCATCTGAATCTCCCCTGCTGCAATTTAAAGCCGTTTCCTCTCGTCCTATCACTGTGGGCACGGCAGAAGAGACCGACCCCCCCCTCACCCCAACCTCCTCTCAGGGAGTTGTAGAGAGCAATGAGGTCCCCCCTGAGCCTTCTCTTTTCCAGACTGAACACCCCCAGCTCTCCCAGCTGTTCCTCATAAGACACATTTTGCAATCCCTTCACCAGCTGTCCCTATCCAAGGGTCCATAACACAGCAGCTTTCCCAGGCAGGATATGTATTGCAGCAATAATACAGAACATACACAGGGAGAGTTTTCCCAGATTTCCAAACTTAAATGGAAGCCCATTCTCATGTTACAATGTAAGTAGTGCCAGATCCCAGTCTAGCTCTGATTTTTATTAAATGGTCCAGCTGGTTAATTAGAACGAGATATGTTTTGAGTGGGTTTGGGTTTTTGTATTTTTGTATTTAATATTTTAATATTTAATATTGCTTAACTCTCCTGACATAACATAAACCTGAGTTCATTAACTACAAAGTAGGAATTGACACAAACAGAGTAGATAGGTATGTCCAGAGCACCCAGTGAAGGTTTGTATTTGTATTATTTGTATTATAAGGTGACTCGTGAATTTTAATGAGACTAAGTTAGGATTTGGAGTTGGATCACTTTACTTAAAAGCAAGCTGGAAATGGGCAAAACATTTAAGTACACACATGCAGCAAAGCATTAAGTGCTGGATTTTGGTATTCTTTAAGTTACTGGACTGTGGTTATTTTAAGAAATTCATTGTAGCCATGCTTCTGTTCTTTTGCCAGGCTTAGAAACAGAATGATACCAACCATAAATGTTTTCTGTAAGTTAGAAAATCCTTAGGTTGTTCCCTAGAGGTTCTAAAAAATGAACAGGTTTCATGAAATGTTTTGTAAATCTTCAATGGAAAGGGAGAGTACTTGTGCCTATCTGAGGATTTATGACACTGATAAATATAATTGGTTTCCTGGATACCTTCTTGACTTGAGGTTTTTAGTTCTTGCTTTCTTGAATAAAGAATGAGCTGAAAGCTAATTGAAGAGGTGATAGACATTGTTTCTAACCATTTTCTTAAAAAAAGCTGTCCTTCTAGACATGATATGTCCTTCAGCATAGTATGATAACGTCCATGGCAGGGTAGAGGTCTCTCTACCTCTGTCCTTGCTCTGAGACTTGACAGCTGCCTGGGGGCCAGAATAAGAGCTGAGAAAGAATCCAGTGATGCTTCCCAAATTCTTGTCTTGCTTCCAGCAAATTATATTTCAGGATTATAATGAAAAAAGAGGTGGTGTATAATCTTTTTGAATGACTCAGAGATCTGTTGTGAGCTTGAACACTGATGATGACACAGGGTCTGGTATGCTGGGAAGCTTTCCACATGCTGTTCATTAAGGAATCATACAATGTGCTGAGTTGGAAGGGACCCTCCAGGATCATCCAGTCCAACTCCTGTCCCTGTGTAGGGCACCCCAAGGATCACACCATGTGCCTGAGAGCATCATCTAAACACTTCTTGAACTCAGTCAGGCTTGGTGCTGTGACCACTGCCCTGGGGAGGTCACAACTGTTACTTGGGGAGCCTGTTCCAGTGCTCCAGGAAGAAGACACAAAGCCCAACATTTCATCACAGAAGTAAAAGCTCAGTACTACTGAGAGTGCATAAGACTAATGCTAAAGAATCATCATAATTTTTAACATTTGCTAACCAATCATGCTCTATAAAGTGAACATCAAAGAATGACAGGCTTCATGCACAAATCAAGTGTTCATGCTTCTACTCAAGTGTTATTTTAATGTTAGGTAATGAAGATGTGCATATGTTTACAGTGACTTGTTAAAAGACCAGATGCTTTTAGTTTTGTGTAATCTTTATTTGTCCACACTCCAAAACTTTAAACGTTTTCCATTTGATTATGAAGGTAATGAATACTTCTCAAGAGTATGAAAGAGCATATCATTTAATAAGCCCTAAACTCTACTAAGCGAAAATAAGCTCTCAATTTTTTCTATGCTAAATGTGGTAAATGGAGAGGAATTATGTAAAGGGAAATTCAGCTGATTTTGTTCTGCACTCCTTAGTTTTTGAAAAGATTAGGAAAAAACCCCAACTGTTTATCTAAGATGTGGTTATTTGTTAGATTGCCTTTTTTCTTGAGATATTAAAATGGATGAGTTAGGAAGGCAAATTCTTGAGGGCATAGAAACTTTGCTGATAAATCACTTCTATGGTCTAATTTAATGGAACTTGTGAAATTCACAGTAATGAAACATAGCTAATAACTAATTTACTTTTATTTCTCTAGACGCTGGAAGCCATTTTGAATTTTAAGTACTCTGGTGGACCAGGACACGTTGAAGGATACTACAGAAACCTTTCGCTAGGCCTTCATGTAGAAGTAGAGCCATCTGTTTTCTTTACACGTGTCAGTACCCTTCCAGCCACCAGGTAAGCCTTGTTTTGACTTTTGTATATTTGACTCATTGTCTCTATTATTTTGGCTATAACACCTGCAGTGAATTTGCAGATGACACCAAGTTGGGCAGGAGTGTTGATCTGCTGGACAGTGGGAAGGCTCTGCAGAGAGATCTGGACAGGCTGAATTGATAGGTTGAGACCAATTGTATGAGCTTCAACGAGGCCAAGTCCCGGGTCCTGCACTTGGGTCACAGCAACCCCAGGCACTGATCCAGGCTTGGGGAAGAGTGGCTGGAAAGCTGCTCAGCAGAAAAAGACTTGGGGGTGCTGGGTGACAGCTGGCTGGATATGAGCCAGCAGTGTGCCCAGGTGGCCAAGAAGGCCAATGGCATTCTGGCCTATATCAGAAATGGAATGGTCATCAGGACTGGGGCAGTGATTGTCCCTCTGTACTTGGCACTGGTGAGGCTGCACCTTGAGTACTGTGTCCAGTTTTGGGCCCCTCACTGCAACAGAGATTGAGTTGCTGTAGATGAAGGATGGAGTTAGTGCAAGAAAAAAACCTGTTACATATTGGACGTGCATAGGCTTTTGTTAAAAATCCCCTCGTAATAATCAGCTACCAACTCTCAAGTAGCAGAATTATTGCAAAGAAAGCCAATGTGCATAATGGGAGCAAGCAGTTTGTTAGGTTTAAGTTCTGAAATTACTTCAGTGCAGTTGTGTAATACTACTACTACCAATAGTTGAGAGTGAACTTAATTGATTCAGGAGATTCCTACTGGTCCTAGGACCTTTTTCATCACAGAGTTCAGAAATATAACCCAAAGATAGGCAAGAAGGGAATGTAAGACTAGGAGATATTGGGGGCATATTTCATTTTCAGTGGAAGAAATGAGGCACCAGTATCCTACCATTGCAAAAACGTCGAGGGATGTATGGACAGCAACAGTTTGCAAAACGTGAAGTGTTTCTGTTGTTCCTGTGAATAAAAGAAGTAAAGCCTCAAGAAAAGTTACCATATCAAATTTGGGGCTTGAACTTGGAGAAATATAAACGAAAGTGGAGAAGTTTGAGGAAGTCTAGAGTAAGAGTGATAAATTGTGACGGGTTGAACTTTTTGAAACACCCTGTATATTATCTGCCAAGTCGTGAATGCATTTGGGTTTTAAGTACTTACCATCTCTAGCTGTTTATTCCATACTGTTAGCTTTGGTGATCAGTAACAGCATTCCTTTAGATTCTCCATCAGAAGTCATGTGTCATTCAATATTATGTTTTAGAGTGAAAAATAACAAAAATATGTCATCTTTCAATCTGCTAAGGATAACTATTTATCCTTAAATGAAACAAAGTTGATTTTTTGATTGTTGATCATCTCTGCCAATATCTGAGACTCAATGACAGCAAATTATAAGTTAAATTCTGCACTTTTACTTTCTCTGTTAAAATCTTGAATCTGATTTCCTTTTGATTTACAGCTGAGATTTCATTGCTTAAATTCTGCCTGAGGCACTGAGCTATTTTTATTTAGTCATTATGAGAAACTATTTTATAATTTACTGTAATTTCAGAATGAAAGCTATCATTGCTTTCATTTTCCGGATTCTATTTTTTCCCTTTCTTTTATGCTTTTTTATTATTATTTTATTTTACGTTTCACCTCAACAGAAGTAAGAAACAATGGCTTTCTTGCTGCTGGGATTCAAAAGTCAAAGCAAAATTAAAAACTTTGAACATTGATTCTTCCCTTAGGCCTTTCCTGAAAAAAAAAAAAAACCAGAGAAAATGTTAATGAAATCACTTTCCCCCTTCCAATTGTAAGATAAAGATTCTGGTTTATGTAAAAGTCTTCCAACCTTAATTGGTGTTTCTTTTATTTAGCTGCTCAAGCAGATATGCAGGGAAATAACACTGAAACGACTGGGGATTTTGTTTGATTTTTTGATTTTCTAAATATCTAGCCAAAATTATGTCTTCCACTCTGTTTTATATGGAGAAATTTCATTAACTGCATCTTCAGTGCATCTGAAGATGCATTTAATCCTGACAACAGGTCCTTTTTTAACCTTTACCTGTGCTGGTCTGTAGAGGCAGCCGTGCTCAGCTTGGTGCAGCCTTTAGCATGCTGCAGTGCCTAAGCTGTTGCCTGGTTCTCATTCAGGTATCAGCTCTCCTGTCAGAAGAGATGATGTTCTGTCACTAAGCAGCTGTAATTGGCTCCATAATTGACTCTTTTCCATTGGGTCTCTCAACCTGTGCTCACTCAGCTGCCTACATCCAAAAAGAGTGGCAGAACAACCTTGTGCTAGGGAGTTGTTTGCCTCTGATCGTGTTATCTGTAATCTTTGGTTCTGCGTGTTTGTGCTTGCAGGGAGATGATTGTCCCATGGTGCATAATCAAGAACACAGGTGTTTGAAGCAGGCCTGAAACAGAGATATGAGTTAATGTTGAAAGTTCTCCCAGGCTGTCCCACAGCTCAATGAAGTCTTAAAGGGTTTCAGGGATCTACTTACTTAACCATTTATTTACCATAAACTGCAGATAAATCTGTATAGTAAAATCGTATTTCTTGTTTTCTGTAATCAGGTGTACCATGTTAATCAACAGCTTATCAGGTCTTAGCCCCAAAACCACTGGTGTGATTCCAGGCCTCAGAACAGTTCACTCACCAGCAGATTCTGTTCTGCCAGCAGAGATCTGATGCTGGTGGATCAGTGTAAGGAAAGTGTCCTGCTGCTGGTTTCGTGTGNCCTTTGTTCACATACCGTTCACTTTAAGAAAGTCTGCCATGGAAGCTTGAGCTAGCTAGATTGTTTTGAACTATCTCCTTGATTCTCTCAGAGTCATTATCCGCCAATTTTGGTGGGCACTGAATGTTCTTCCTTATTGCCTTTATCAAAGAGCATGAAAAAATGCCAGAAAAAACATGGCTTTGCTCCACCCCTTCTGTAAGAATTCAAGTAAGGTATGTGCTGCATGTTATGAGATGCCTGTTGGTCTCCTTGTATCCCTTGCCATTATGCCATCAGTGCAAAAGTGTTTTAATAAGAGCCATCTACTGCAGAGGTTGGAAGATCTTGGTCTTGCTTGTTACAGAGGTGGTGAGATGGTCGGAATTTGTAGGTGAAGTCAATCCACAGTGCGATAGGGATGGGCAAAGTTCAGGAGCCAGATATGGAAGAATATTCTTACCTGTAAATTTTACAAATGAAAGATGATGAACAAGGTAAATCTTTTAATTTCTTTGAGGCAGCAGGCTTTTCTTCCCATCTTAAAACCACCGTACAGCTGACGAGACATTAGCTGCTGATTCCTTTTGGCAAGTGTCGAGGTTTCGACTCTGTTCTTGTAACTGAGTCAGAGAAAAAGGAAAAAATAGGAACTGCAGCAGGTCTGACACTGTTAAATTCAAAGTGTCAGTTCATCGAAATGTAGGTTCAAATTAATTTTCCTTTATACCATTAATGTATATAATTTAATGAAATTATGAAATGTTTTGGTTTTGAAAGAAGGCATGAGTTCACAACAAAGCCTGCAGTGTGCTCTCCAGTCTAAGACCTTTCATTGTCTCGTATTTAAAGTTAGGATCCAGTTTTTCCAACTTGCTTTCACCGGTGTGTTTGGAGACTGAAAAAAAACTATCTTGACTATGTTGAGGGTTCTAAGGAGAATCCTCAGTTTGATGGGTAGAACTTCGGGTCTTAATGAAATCAGACATAATTTTCAGAGTTTCCATTCTAATTTCCAGGGTTGCCCACATTTTCACTACAATAAATTGCAGCACACCCTCTTCAGCAGTCAGGTTTGGGTCAGAAATCCTGATCACGATATATTTAATAGATATTTTCATTATGCAATAAAAACCTTCTGTAGCTTTTTCTGAAACACTTCCTGGTTCTGTGTAGCTGAATTTTTAAATGAAATGTTCACATTTCCTACGTTTGGAATGAGAATCGGCAACCTCCTGACAGGCAGCTGTTTCTGGTCTTCTCTTTCTTGATATTTCAGTGTTCAAATGTCATAGGGCTTTGAAGGGTGAAGAAAAACTCTTTTGGTTGGATGCTTGAAGAGCAATCTGTTTAGTTTGGAGGGAGACTAAGGCATGACGTGTTTAAACTGACGGCTGTTTCTGCATGGAGAAAATAGTTAGTAAAAATAATAATAATAAATTATTAGTAAGTATTAGGAAATTATTAGTAAATACTAAAATATTAGTAAAAATAATAGAAAATAATTCACTGTTTTGTTAGTGAAAAATAGTAATAATGGAAGGCAGTCAAAATGGAAACCAGGCAAATTCGACTCCAAATAAAGTTCTCATTTTGATCAATTAGACTGATTAATGGTTAGAAAAATGTGTCAAGCAATGGATTTAATAACCATTTTTTAATGTTCTCAGGACTGAATGTTCTACTAGAATATATTCTTTATTTATACACACACCACTGAGCCCAATATCGATTCTGCTGACTGGGAACCTTTGACACGTGGGAGGTTACATCCAACAGTTAAATCATCTTGCGAACCTTGAACTCTGCTAATGGTATAATGTTTCAGTGGGTTCAGGGAAGAGCAACAAAAATCAGCTTACAGATTGCGAGCATTGATTTTTGAAATGAAAATGTTAAATATGTATGGTTTGGCACATGAAGATGTGAGAACATAAATCTGAAAATATTTATAGATGTGCTGGGAATATTTAGCATAATTTAAAAGGTTTACAACTGGGAGAAGTCAGATGAGGACAGTTCTTGGAATATGTGAAAGACCTTTTAACAGCAAGATGGATAATCTGAATTAATCATCTAAAGTTAGTCTCAAAAGCTTATTTTTTAGGGAATATAATAAAAGTTAAATTGAATTAAAGAAACCCTACTGAAAACACAATAGCACCAACAAAGATGCTGTAGTTGGTTGTTTTGCTGTGTTGCCCTGTGTGTTTGTCAGTGGATTTGGGAGAACTGGGTTGTCATCTGGCACGCCATCACCCATCGTCATCGCCAGTGCTCCTCTTCACTTCCTGATGTCTTGTTTTGAGTCGGGATGGGGGGTGTGCCTGCTGAAGGAAAACAGAAAAGAAGCAAACAAAAATGTGGATGTGAAAACACCCCGTGATTTCACTTGCTGGGGAAACCCAGCTGAGTCAGGATTTAGATAACCTGCCAAGTCCCCCTGGCGTTTCTTGTTTAAACTGCCTTTAAAAGTAAGCTAGGAGCAGAACTGCAAGATTACTCACTGAAGTGAGCTGTCACTACAGCATGGCAGCTGCATCTGGTTTTTAATACTGTGTTAAATGTTACTGAAGAATCTCTTCTGCTGTCATTTCAGAGTAGATTGGAATAGTAATTGCAATATCTCTGAAAGAAATGTCTAGATTACAGTGTAATTATCTCATGCCTTAAGTTCCCATGGCCCCAAATATGACTATTTTTGGAATCATAACTGTCATTGTAAGATTGTTAAAAAACAGCATGATCGATCATGTCACTTGCTTTTGTTTGTGTTATATCCTGAATTCCACAATAGAGGATAACAGAAATTAATTTCTACAGTAAATCTTCAAGACACTGTTGAATTAACTCAATTTTCAAGAAAAGATTAAGAATTCTTATTTTTTAGTGTTTGAAATGAGTCTTGACTTAATTTTGCATGTTATTCTGAAACCTTCAGATTATAAACCACCCACCTGAAAATAACTTTCTTTGTAATTCTAGTTTTTGCTTGTACAGCCTTCTGACACACAAATTTTTGTGTTACTTGCAAAAGAAAATCTTGGACATGAAATTTATGGTAGATTTCTCTAAAGGAAACACCAGGGACAGATAAGGAGGATCGCTGAAATGGAAAATGTTTGCATGTTGTGATTTTTAATATTCTTCCACTTAGGCTCTGAAACTCTTTGTTTGACCCAGGCTTATTTCCTTTCCATTAGCAATCAGAATGACACATGGAAAAAAGTTCTGTATCTTATCATCTGTATACAGTCCAGTACAACTTTAACTCATCCTCATTTAATTTGGACTTTTAACATAATGCAATAATTTGTATATCATTCCATTCAGAAAAGTCAGATGCTGTGTTTGTAGTGTCTGCTGTATTTTTCAGGATAATTTTATATTTTATTTCTAGGGAAATTAAATTTATATGATCACTTTAACTGTTTCCCCCTCTCCCGTAGATAAATTTTGACTAATTTCAGCCAGCTATATATAGGAAAATTAAATATATTCCTACAGATTGGTAACTGGACTGAGAGGAGATATCATAATTTATGTCCCAGTGAGAAAAGGCAGAAGCCTGAGCTCAGCAGTTACCTGCTCTGTTTCCTGGGTCAGTGAGCTCAGGGCAAGGAGTATGATGGGGAGATAGGAACATGGACTGTGTAGTTGAATATGTCCACTCCGCTCATTAAGGATGGGTGGGACTAGATTTCTTTTAAAGGTCCCTTCCAACCCAAACTGTTCTATGATGCTGTGATTCTGTGTGATATCTGAGTTGAGATTTTTGAAGTGCAATACTGTTTTTCTGTCCTGTATCTTCAAGAAGAATCCATAAAGAGTTGGTTATTTGGGTTCAGCAGAATTTAGCAGCTCTGTGCTAATGAATGCAGTTTTCCTAAGTGCTTATATATTGTGTCCATGTCCATAGATGTTCCATAGCAGATGAAATAAAACCACATGACAGTTTAATTTTTGTGTGTTGGTGTGTGATGATGCCTTGCTATCTCAATAGGTGTTTTGGAGAAAAAAAAACAAACCCAAACCACCCAAACACAAAGTCACTTATTTTAGATGTGTTTGACCCAAACTTTAGAAAGGAGCTAGGAACAGCAAAATGACCCAAAGCCTCTAAAAATACCGGGAAGCCACTGATGACCCTGCACCTTGTGTGTGATACTGAAGACAGAGTTCTCTGCTTTCTCTGAGATGAATGGTAACTAACACCTACTTAACTAGATTAGAAGACTCAAATTTCCCCAATAATTGACCCTGTACCTCCCTCCCCAATGCACTAAACATTTAATGTAAACTATTATAAGGTGGCAGATAGTTTGGAAAAGCGAGAAGAAATTGGATAAGTGTGGGTTAATCATAGAATCATCAAATCATTGAGGTTGGAAGAGACCTTCAAGATCACCCAGTCCAACCCCTACCTACATCACCACTAACCCACATCACCTGGCGCCACATCCAGACACCTCTTGAACACCTCCAGGGATGGTGACTCCACCACCTCCCTGGGCAACCTATTCCAACACCCAATCACCCTGACAGGGAAGAAATTTTCCCTGATGTCCAATCCGAATCTCCCCTGCTGCAATTTAAAGCCATTTCCTCTCGTAATCTTTCCCAGTTCCATGAATCAGTGGCTTATGATTGGTGTTCCTTGGCCAAGAATTTCAGTAGGACATGATGGTATATAATTTAATCATCTTTAAATCAATTTATTATTTTGAGTGTTTTAAGTTATTAAAAGCTTACATACTTTAAAAAAAAAGTTTTACCTAGTATGGAGGCCAGGGTTAATGGTCTAAGCTTTACTCTGTTATCTTAAAATCCTTAAAACAATATGACATTGGAAATTTCTCTGATGAAGAGCTTAGTTTAAGCAGCAGATTGGTGACTGGACTTCCATGGAGTAGTTCAGCAAAGTCATATTGGAGTTCCTTTATCACTCTTGCGTGATTATGATTTGCCTCTCAAATCTTATTTACTGACACTTTGAGATAGGTTCTTTAAATCTGATCTCAAAAAGAATGACCTTCTGTAAGTTCACCCGTACTGAAAATTGATATCAATAGTTTGTCTTCCTTGCTAATTCTTGGTTTTCCTGGAACTTCCACTTTCACCCAGATCCTAACTCAGCATCATCAGGTTTTTTTACGTAGCCCTACTGATTGTGGCATGTTAAAAAAATCCATGTGACTTCTCAGATCTTTAGCAAATTGCTCTTTAACAGCTCGAGGGTTTCTTTTTTTCCTTTTTAACTTTGTTGTGGTGTTACCTCTGGGTTTCCCAAGCTTATGCTTTGTCTTCATTTCCTTACTTGGATACAGCTTCCAGTATTTGAAGCTTGCTGTTTTAATGAAAATATTCTTGTAACCTTTAATTATGTTTGTTTTTCATTGCTCTCATAGTCTCTTTGATAGGGTCCTGTATTTACTCTGAACATCTAATGCTTTGTTTTTCTGTAGTCATAATATTACCTTCTATCTTTTTATACCTGTATCTTATTTTTCTAAGTTTTCAAAGTGCTGTAATAGTTCTGTAACTTTGATTTTTTTATTAATTAAATGAATTAATTTTAATAAAATTAAAATTAATTCATTTAATTAATGATTTACGTGGAGAATTAACTTAAAATTGACAAGGAAATAATTATTTCCTCTACATGTCTATTTTGTGTAGTGTTTGAAGAGGGCAAAATAAGTGTCATGGTGATGAATAGTTTTCACTGCATAGTCCAAGAGTTCATATTTGGGAATTTTTTTTTAGTCCCGAACTGCTTGTATAGGTCCTGTGTGTTTATGGCAGGAATTGTGTCATTTACAAAACTTTGTTTCTGCTGCCCAAAGATATTGCACATGGCTTGAGGGTTATTTCAGACCATTGTTTGGGTTTGCTATGGGATAAATAAAAAATTCCTTCCATGTTGAATTTTGTAAACGTAGTCTACACTAGAAATCTCTCTTGCAGATCATGACTTCATATGGAGAAGGCAGGAGTTTGCTGTGTCTTTACAGGTCTCGTCTCACTCTCCCAACAATGAGATGGAAGCCAGGCTTTTTTTTATGTTCTCTCTCTTATGTTCCTTACTGGTAACAGGATAGCTACTGGCTCAACTACTGCCCTTACAGTTACTTCTTTCTTGTGAGTTGTTAAGAAAGGGAGTTTCTGATAAGAGCTATGAGTCCTTGTTCGAAATTCTTGAGTTTTCACATGTTTGCTTCAGGCACTCGTTCTTCTCTAAATTCAGTATTCACTGAGCTTTTACCCAAAGAGCATGAAAACCCTTAATATATATGTAGATAGATATTTTTAGATATATATAGATATATATATAGCCCCTCCACCCCTACTTTTGCTAAGAGATGTGCTACTGTCCCCTGGCAGTGCTTGCTTGTCATTTAGTGCCTGACTGCATGTGACATTGCTATCACTTTTGTGACCTGAACCTTAACCCCCCGCTTGTCCTATGAGTGCTCCCATCTCAAGGGTTTGCAAGGTAGCAGCACAGTTCCTCCTGTATGTGCTCTGAAAGTGATACCTCTTGATTTGCAGTTGTATTATGAACCAGAGAACTTGTTTCCAACGTAGAAGAGCAGTCGTTAAACTCTCGCATCTCTTGATTTTAATTGCCCTTGCAGTGGCTGGTGTTTGTTTGGTCAGAAATTATTGCACAATAGGATAAATATGCTTGGTTGCTTGAGACACACAAATGTATCTTCATTTCAATATGCATATTGTTCAAAGGATGGCTCTGACGGCTCTCACCTTAGCAACATACTCCTTTGTCTTCCCTTCTGGGGAGCTTCTGAATTTATGTGAACTCTTTATTTAAAGCTGCTGATGGGTTCTCCCTGACATCAAATACGAGTTTCCTTTCCCTTCCTACTGGTTCTGATAGAAATGATATGGGATGAAATGATCCATAATCTGTATATGATGGATATACTGCTTTATGCTGTAATTCATAATGACAAGCCACCTAATTTTGTTGTATGTACATTTAAAATGAAAAGTCATTAATAGCCGAAGCTAAATTGCAGCAATGCTTAAGGCTGGGATATTTCTCTGTTGTTAAGTAGCTTCTTAGGAAGTTTTGAATTTCAGAGCAGACTGATGCCTTATTGCAGCTATAAGATTGTATTTGGCAATTTGGTATCTGGTTCTGGTATTTTTCCTTGGGTATTGTATTACAGGCTTCACTCCATGCTGCTATTTGTGCTTAGTTTCACAAGGAAGAAAAGTTTATAAATGAGAATAAAAATTTACCAGAAAGTTTCTTCTCGGTAGTTTTGTCAGTATTGTTCCCTAAGGGTACCAGAAACACGGTTGGTACATTTATACTGACTGCTTCTGGGGACGTTTGGGTTTGAAGGACAGTGGCTGACAAATCTGAAGGTTTCTGTGAGAGCTGCCTGTATTTGCCTCTCTCACAGAAGGGACAGGGTTGTCTCGGAGCAGCTGGCATAATGGAGAAGGGCTCTAGTTGCCAGCTCTATTGCTCTGTACACAAACCAGCCATCAGAGTAAATGGAACTGCTCCCTGACACTGGGAATAGAGTTAAATTTGTGCTTGTAAATCTGTTTATTAAAAATGTCAAGGTAATTTGAAATAATAAATTTGTTTTGTGTGAATGCTCAAAGAACCAAAAAAAAATCTGTGGCTTTTTCCATCTAAGTAAATCTGAAAGCTGCAGAGTAAGAGTATATAGAGGTGATCAAATGCTATGGGGCTTCATATTGTGCAGGTCATAATTATCATGGAATTTCCCTTTGGGATATGTGCTTCTGTCTAGTTTTTTTAAAAAAACATCCCAGTTATTAAAAAAAAAAGTTATTTCTAGTAAAAGAGTAAGATATTCTTCTAATTGGACTAGAGCATAAAGCATATGTATGTGAGTGTATTTCTATTTATGCATATATATTTATATTTATGTATAAATATTAATTCTGATATATGTAAAATAATTCTGTGGTTTGTTATTAAAATGATGCTATTCTTTTTTCCCCATCGGAACAGCACCCGGCAGTGCCATCTGCTTCTTGATGTATTCAATTCTACAGAACATGAGTTGACCATCAGTGCTAGGAACAACGAAGATTTAATCCTGCATGCTGGGGAATGTCAGCGGTAAGTGCTTTCACTATTTAAAGGGCCCTGGTTTTACCCCTGTTGTTTATTCATATATAATTGATGATATTTGGGGCCTATTTTTCTTTTTAAACATTGTGCACATGTCAAAGAATATAAGAGTTTTGCTTTCTTTGAGGTGGGTCACTGGGTTCTAGCTGTATCTCAAGTGAATGTGTTTTGGCTATGAATTTAGTACTAATGGAATAAGAAAATACAAAATAGTTGGTTTCGAGGTGTACAGATGGAGATAGCATTGACCCGGCTCATTTAACTCGTTTTTGTAGAATGTTTTAATATAATTTTCATGTGCTCTGAATGTAGTTCTTGTGTTAAAACCTGATCTCACTAGTTCATTATCCTTTCCCAGTTTTAAATAGTCTTTTCTTTATGTAGTTCCCAGCCATTTCTGCAGTTTTTGTAGAAAGAAAACTGCAGGAAAGAAAAATAGAATTGAAGAAAGAGCAATCACAATGTCTGTGCGAAAAAAATATTCTAGATTAAGTGAGCTGTTATGTGTGTTGGTTCTTACAACCCTGGTCTGGTGATGTAAAGGTCATTTTGTAGCTACATGATTTGCCATAATATATCTACTGAGGATTCCTACTGCTGACTGTATCCTAGGTTGCTTGGTTTATGTCCTTCAGATGATCATTATATCTAGATGATGGCATTTTCATCTTAAAAAGATGAAACTGAAAAAGGAAATGTTTCTGTTTGGTCATGGGCTATCTGCACAATTCTCTTCTCGGGGAGACTTATGCTTAAATCATATTATTGATAAACTTATTTACAGAGAGGTACTTCCATGTCCTCAAATTTCAGTCTGATTATTAAGTTCAAAGTAAAAACACATCGACTGCAAGGCATGCAGTTGTCAAAAAGAAGTACAGAATATGTAACAATAGCAGGAAATTCAGAATGCTTTTTTTTTGCCTTAGTGACTCCAAAAGCCCAACTATGAGAAATTACTTTAAATCAAATCAAGGCTGAATTTTCTCAGTTGTACTTTATCGAGGAATGGATGAAAGTATCAGTATCATACAGTGCTTGTTCCTTTTATTTAGAAAGACTTAGATTATTATTTTTTTTTAAAAAAAGCAGTCTACATTCTCACCCAAATGTTCATGTTCTTGTCCGTACTATTTTGTAATTTTTTTTTATGCTCCTTGCTCTTTCCCATCTTTTTTGTAGTTGGTAAACTTGAAATTTTTAACTCCCAATTTCTGGGACAATATGGAACAAATAGAAAGAATGTTATAAATCAGGTTGTAAAATTACTTTGCATTTCCTTGACTGAATTACTTTTATTTTCCTATGGATTTAATAATTTAAGTTTAAATATCCTGAAGTCATTATATTGTCATGAATATAAACCTTTTCAATTAGGCTTTTGAAATACTCATTTATCAAGGTGGATTGTGTATTTCTTGCAAGTATTTAGACCTTTTAAGGATAGGGATTTTTATTCTTACTGTATTCTTATTTTATTGTTTTACCCTTGGTTAGAAGTTGCACTGAGTTTTCTACCAGGTCTAAACTCATTTGTTATCTGTTTCTCAAATTATGTATTTTTAATTGTAACAATGTGTATATAGCTCCCGTGTTGCTTAAGAGTTGTAATTTTTATTCTGATGGATCTGCTGCAGAAACTTGGAACATACACTGGGCCTTAAAATTAGTGTCCTCCTCCTAGCAAAGAGCTTTTGTTAATCTTACAAAAAAAAAGAAAAAAAAAAGAAAAAAAAAGAAAAAAAAAAGAAAAAAAATCAGAAATATTTCCCTTTTTTGAGCAATACTTCTAGGTCTTTCTTTTTAACATAGGATGAGCATTCTCAGGAGTCTGTGGTTGAACTAAGTGTTTTCAGTCCAAATATGCTTTTCAAAAGGAGAACTTAGATTCTCCTTTAATAATTTCTTCTTGGGACAATGATTTTTGTTAGTATCTGATTAACATTAGAAGAGAGGCTCCTCAATAAAGTTCCCCCCTGCCACCTTCCCTGTACCTTCTTGACTCCATCCCCATTCTTAATATTTTTTCCTCGTTCTACATTTATTTAAATCATAACTTTTTCACCAGCTTGGGTCACTCTCACTTCCTTTTGTAATTTACACTCCCTCCATTCATCACCATCATTTTGAAACCTCCTGCCCAGACACAATGTAGATAGTAAGAAATTGTTTTCTTTGTTTCTTTCTTATTACTGAAAACTTTCAAGTGTTTTCATACTCTCTGTCTACAGACCTATGAAGAAGGATAACGCTGCATTCTGCTTACTCCTCACCTCTTTGCTTCCCACTTTGTATGTTTAGAAAATAAAATAACTTGGAAGTCTCGGATGTGTTGCTTCTCTTCCCTTTATTTTGGAGCCATTGCTGTAGAATAGGAGTTTCGCCCTCCTGTGCCTGGTGAGAGGGAATTTGCAGGGGATTCTTCCTTTGCTTTTGTGTAAAATGAAGAATGGTAATGGAAAACTCTGGATGCTACACTTACCAAAGCACTCTCCATAACATATTTGATTTATAACTAAGGTCCACAATTGATGATGATGCTGGAAATGGGGAGGGTGTAGGAAATGGAAGCAGAAATGCCAAAGTAAATATCAGGGATCGCCAACAGGTCAGCACTGGCACTGCCAGACCTTGCTGTGTCCATACAGGGCAGTCCTTTGTATCCATCTTATAATATCCATATTATTTGATGCATTCCAGTCCTCTCCTTTTCTTCAGCTTTTTTTGGGTTTACGTAAAATGGATTAAATGTATAGAATTACTTCAAGGTCTGAAGTGAAGTTTGCTTCAGTTAATTTTGAGATAGGGAAATAACAGCTGTTACAGTAACAGTGCATGCACTATGAATAAATGGTATTGTACCATTAATGAAAAGTGACATCTTTTAGGCCATTAAAATACTATCTGGAAAATAAATGCCTTTTTGTACAGTAAGATTATTCTGCTGACTAGTAAAGATTATAATTTTAGCTTTCATAAAAACTAAGTTTACAATTTACTGTAATTTTTGAGCCACAGATTGTAACTGGTCTTGGCTGTTGATGCAAGCAGAGTTTCTGAGAAATGACACTCTTCTCCCTCTGTTTTAGGATAGAGGAACCCATGCTTTTCTCCCTATCATTTCATAGTAAGAAATGATAATTTGGGCTCAGTGATTATTTTGTTCACTCATTGTTCTCTCTTTTATCATTACATGTTCTGCAGATACACAAATGGAAAGGATCAGCCTCTCATTTTTTCCCCAGTATCCCAGGATGTTACTTAGTGATCTTCATACTCACCTTTTTGGTTTCCATATGACTTTAAATGTTCCTTTGTGTCCCATTGTGGGACAATTCATGTTATGTTTTGCTTTGAGGTCTTTTGTCTCAGAAGAATACAATGGGGAGCAGGGAGAACCAAGTCTCACATGGAGGAGAGAAGGAGAAGGAACTTGCTCTCCCTCTCCTGTGAGCTGGTATGTTGAAGAGAGGAGCAAGAGTTTTTGAGGGTCCTTTGTTGAACTCCTGAAACTAAATTTTGGGTTCATTACAAAGCCAGGTTAAAAATCAAATTATTTCTTGCTGCTATCTGCAAGAGTTTTTTTAAGCTTTGATCTATGTGGGGAAATACATTGGACAAATGGTGACCCAGCAAAAAGTGGTCAGACCAGTTACTCTGCTGAAGTTCTGCCTGCAGTGAGTGAATGCTGAGATGTTAGCAACAGACAATCATAGAATCGTTTGACTTGGAAGATACTTTTAAGATCATCAAGTCCAACCATTAACCAACATCTTCAGTTAATAAAAAATATGTTTGATGTACCACACTGGGGTGTCAACTTGTTTTGTTATTCTATCCGATTGAATATACCTAGAATCATAGAATCATCGAATCATTGAGGTTGGAAGAAACCTTCAAGATCATCCAGTCCAACCCCTACCTACATCCCCACTAACCCACATCCCCCAGCACCACATCCAGATGCCTCTTGAACACCTCCAGGGATGGTGACTCCACCACCTCTCTGGGCAACCCATTCCCACACCCAATCACCCTGACAGGGAAGAAATTTTCCCTGATGTCCCATCTGAATCTCCCCTGCTTCAATTTAAGGCTGTTTCCTCTTGTCCTTTCTCTATGGGCACAGCAGATGAGACTGACCTCACGGTCATACTTCACATGATGATGAGGGAGATGGACATACTTAAAGACAGGCACAGGTTCCCCAGAGAGGTTGTGGCTGCCCCTCCCTGGCAGTGTTCAAGGCCAGGTTGGATGGGGCTTTGAGCAACCTGGTCTGGTGGGAGGTGTCCCTGCCCATGGCAGAGGGGTTGGAACTGGATGATCATATGGTCCTACTTCACATGATGAAAGAGCCAAATTCTCTGATTTTGCTACTGGAAAGTTCAGCCTTCAGATATTTCTCAGGACTAGCAGAGCCTCCTGGCTGCAAAGCTGTTTGATGAAGCAGTAAATTGCACACTGCTGAAGGAGCTTTGCTATGAACGTAGAGATGTTTTGAATGTAATCAGCAGCAAAACTGAACTTGTAATGTGGCATTCAACAGGTGGTTCTGACATGGAAGAATATAGCAGGCAGCTCTTGAAGGTGAGTTGTATTATGTATATGCCACCAGTAGTGATTTTAATGTATTGAAAAACTTAGGTATGGTAATGATTTTGTTTCTTACTTGATTATCAAACCATTAAAATTAAATTTCATGACAACCCTCATTTATGCGTAAATCACTTCATAATTTATGGTAATAGATGTTATCTTGTTATGTGCCCCAGGATATCTCATTTTGTACAACATACCCTGCATTGCCTTTACATTTCTATTCTGTGCACGGTGTGTCTGGCATTCGGGAGCGGCAAACATCGTCGGTGGAAGATTTATCATGGTGATGGTCTGAGTAGATCAATCCTCTCATCTATCCTTGTGGTACAACACAATTGAGTTATTAAAGTCTTCCATGTATATGAGACTCTACTCTGGCTTTAGATGTAATGCTTTTAGACATTAGACTTTTCAGACTGTTTTGGCCTTGGTGTGAGGACCATGAGGATTAAGGCTTGGGACTGCCCAGGAATAGGACTGGAGTGAGATATTAAGAAATGAGGAGCAAGCAGGACATGGGTAAGAACAGGCTGGAAAAAAAAGGGTCAAAGGTTGTCAGTCATGGAGGAGCTGTGAAGGATCTCTTCAGGCATCTTCCCCACCAGAGAGAACATTTTCTCCACTACATGCTGGAATGCATCTGGAAGGCTTTATAGCAGCATTCCAGTCCCTGAAGAGGGCCTACAGGAAAGCTGGAGATGGACTTTTTTCAAGGGCATGGAGTGATGGAACGAGGGATAACAGTTTCAAACTGAAGGAGAGGAGATTTAGATTGGGTATTAGGAGGAAATTCTTTGCTATGAGGGTGGTGAGACATTGGCCCAGGTTGCCCAGAGAAGTTGTGGCTGCCCCCTCCCTGGCAGTGTTCAAGGCCAGGTTGGATGGGGCTTGGAGCCCCATGGCAGGGGTTTGGAACTGGATGATCTTTAAGGTCCCTTCCAACCCAAACCATTCTGTGATTCTATGAATGAAATACAGATTTTTTTGAGAGTTGTATTTCCTGGAGAACAGTGAGTAGCCCTGAAACTTCTGGATAGGCCTTCGTAAGTGAGGAAATACTTTTTTGGCAATTCAAATAGCAGAGGCTTTTGTGCAAAATTTACAAGTACTAGTGACCCATGGGAGTGCTGATGTGAAGTAACATGTGGAATTTTTGCTTTATGATGTTTGTTTGGTTTTTTTTTGGTTGGGAGTTACCTAACTAAAAACGAGCTAAAGAAATACTCCAGGAGCAAGGTCAATACTCAGGAGTTAAGGACTGCCCAGCTTCTTGGTGGATCAGCAGTTCCTGCCTTTTGGCAGGGTTATAGGGTTAAATAAGTGAGTTTACTTACACCCACCCACTGTAGTAAGTTTTGCTGTTTACTTTTTTTTTTTTAAGTCAGCAGAAGTGTAGGCATTTTTTTCAGTTTTGAAAAGTGAACTTTTGTATGTATTGACTTCATCTATTTTTAAACACTTTCTTTGTTAAATGCTAATGAGTCAAGAATAATTAAAGAAACACATTATTATCTTAATTTTTATAACTCTCATCACATAGTATGGTGTTTCTTTCATCCATGGAAAGTAACAGTTTTTTTTTAAAGTCCTTTGTGTGCATACTGTTAATGAGGGCCGTTGAGTACTGCTTAATTATTTTATTTAAATGCATTAATTGAGCTGTGAAGTCTGTGATGTGGTATACTGCAATTTCTGCAGTATTAATTAACAATGCACATGCATATTAAAAACATTTTGAAAGAAGTCCTCTTCCAAAGGGTATGAGAATTAAAAATTCTGCCCCTTTTTAAATCGTATATTGTCCATGTGTAAGTAAATCATGATTGTTATTTCTTGTATCTGCCAAGTCAGTGTTGAATTTGTGTTTTTCTTTATGACAGAACATGTCTGTATGAGAGATTAATGATTTTTTCCTTACATTGCTGTTATAGTTTGTGTTTTATAGCCAAAGCTGCTATGACTAAGGCTTTGCTGTCAGAAAAAAAAATAAATTTCATAGCAGATTCCCTGGATCTTCGTGTTAAAACCACAATGAGCTGGAAGTTTCTGAGATAGCCTCAAGTCAATTTAAAAAATATCGAAGATAGTATTAGCTAAAACATGAAAATCACCTGCCCTTTTCAGGGTAATAGTTTTTGTTTTGTCTTTTCTTTATATTTGTTAAATATGCATTTAGAGTTTTTAAGGCTTGCTTTTTTTTAACTAATAGTCAAATATTATTATTTTTAAATATGCTACATAACTTTGGGTGAATAAGTTCTTTTCAACAAAGAAACCGGAAAGAAAATGTTTGTTTGGGTAGGGAAGGATGATGTAGCTAGCTCTGGTCAGATCCATAGTATGGCCCAGTTTTAATGTTTATCTATATTTTAAAACACTTTGCAAAAATTGAAGATGTTACAGGAAGAATCTGAAAAAAACAACAGGCTGGCAAAATAATAAACATAATAATAAAGAAATAAAGAGCAATAGAAGCAAGAATAAAGAGGAACTTTGGTTTTGGACTGCTTGTAGGTAGAGCAATCAAGAGTTCCTTTGATGTGAGGGACATGGTTCTCATGAAAGGTTCTACCAGATGATCTCTCAAGGTCCCTTCCAACCTGGGCTGTCCTGTGATTCCTTGGTAAGGTGCAAAAGCACCATGAGTGATCATAGGGTGGAAAGAACCAAACGTGGTCTGAGAATAGGACTGGCAAATAGGGAGTGGTAGGTGAGGAGTATGACATTCAGTTCTGGTCACTTGTGTGCAAGGAAAAGACGAGATCAAGTGGTAGAAGGTGCAGATAACTGGTGAAAATAGTGTAGACCTTGACTTTGGTTTGATAAGCACAGTTAAAAGTGATTATTAATGTGTTCTATTAAGTTTGCAACAGAGAGAAGCTCTCTTTGAAACACTAAGTGAGGATGAGGACACTAAGAAAAATTGAGCTTTGTGCTGTCTATGAATACAGCCAGAAATTAAGAGATTTCCAAGCCTCAGTCATGATCAAATTGTCCAACAGCCTTCCTCACAGAGAAGTGGAGGCAAAGAACCTGTCTGCTTCTGAGATGCTCTCAGCTGAATTGCTAAAAATCTGCCTGCAATTTGCCTCACTTTTGCCAGAGGAAGAACTTTTCCAGTGCTCTGTCCCAGTAATTGATGATGAGAAAACAAATGCCCTTGTATGTTTTACAGCAATAAATACATGAATAGATGCCTCTAATTCCCTTGATTCCCTTGCCAGTGCAATATCATCTCTTGCTCTGAATGTATAGTTTTGGTATATTTCTACAGGCAATGATTTGCATTTGAATTTAGCATTTCTGGTTTTGTCAAAAACACTCGTATTTGGAACATGAATGAACTCCCTTTATCTAATTGCTAGTACAGACACTTGCCCTTTGGGTAGACATTCTCAGATTTGTCTGTACAAGGGGTTTCTCTTCTCCCCTCTCCCAGCTTCGTTTGAAAGAATCAGTGTATTGATTACATGAATTGGAGGATGCTACACTGGGTAGGCAACTGCTTTGGTAGTATATGACTTCTCAGAAGATCCTTCTCTTCTTCCCACTGCCTCAAAAGTAGGTCTAAGCAATTTGATTTATTTTCTATATTGAGGGTGACTGACTCGCTGGATCTAGCCTGCATGGCAATTTTTCTGACCTCTTTGAATATTAACTTGACCTCAGGAGACCCAATTTGCACTATTTCTAATATTTTGTGTATGCATCTAGGGAAATGGGAGGTTTGTGAGTGCAGGCCAAGTTTGTTTCTGACAGGATTCATTAAGTTTGATAGGGTACAGCATAAACATGGCTAGATAGGTTGGCCCTTATACAAAATACCACACAGATATAGTATGAGTTTGCTATCCTAGTTTTAGATCTATAAATTGCTCAAAAACCAAAATAGTAATCTTCATTTTCCCATTGAATCATAAGTAGATCACAGGGTACAGGAGTGCAGAGTTCAAAAGCTGTCTCTTGAAAAAAGTCAGAATAATTGATTTCAGAATTCAGATGTAGAAATTGTTCTTTGAAGGAGCTCTTTTTTTGCATAAAAGAATGCAGATATTTTCCTTCCTTCCTTGCTTGAATACTTGGAAAAAGTATTTATTTGACATTTTTGGGTGCTGGGCACATATGTGGAAGCATTTGACAAAGTGCAGACCTATTAAAAAATTGACTGAAGTACTAATACTTTTTTATTGGGTTTTCATTTTTGTGCAGGGTACGTGGAAGAAAAAGTAAGAATGTAAGAAATTTCATAAATTGAGCAAGAAACTAAACAGGAAAAAATATTGCTGCCTGAAAGAAGTCATAGTTGAAATGGCTTCTGCTTGCCCTTAATTCTCACATATTCAAGCCAATAGCTTCATGTTGTGGTTTTAGAAAAATCATTTTTCAGCATTGATGGATGACTGAAACAGGTGGAGAATGAAGGTGGACATTGTCAACCTTTCACTGGGCATTAGTGCCTTCATTAGAATGAAATAAAAAATACCAACATTCAAAGGAAGAAATGATGCCATGGGAAATTTGGGGGTTGTCTGTTCTTTATTCTAGTGGATGTTCTGAACACTGAAGGGGAAGGGGAAGTAGTATTCATCAACATTGTTTTTTCTGCCGATGTTTGTCAGTATTTCTGTGAGGTGGAAACTTAATCAAAAATTCTGTTTTGTCCTGAACCTACTCGAAGGTCAGCACACCTGAGATAGGCTGCTGGCTCTCTTCTTTTAGTAAAGTCCAAGTTAGAAACAGGAATACTGAGTGAAATGATGATAAAGACAGGGTAAGAGGAGGTGTGCCATAGAGATGAGCACAGACAGGTAGGGAGGTGCATATCTGCTGCTCTAATAGTACAGCTGGTGTGACCCATATTTCTGTAAGACTTGCTTTGCTGTGTGAATTCAGAGTAGGCTGCAAACATTGTTATTGCAGAGGTTATTTCATAATTCTTTCTTACCTAGTTGAATGCAGCACTGCCTAAGGCATGACAGGCGAAAGGAGCTGTGCTGTGCTCTGGTCTGTGCCTGGATGGGAGCAGAGATCCCAAAAATGAGTATCCCTTGCATGCTGCTGTGCTGCAGACGTGGGTCTTTGTGGCCAGCTTCCAGGTTAGCACTGATTTGGGTGAGGGGTCTGAACTGGACGACCTCCAGAGATCCCTTCCAATCTAAAGTATTCTTTTATTTGAAAATCTACCTACTCTTTGATAAACTCACTTGTTCTTCCCAAAGCCAATGGTATTTGGACACATACCCAAATGATTTGGTTCCTCTATCACTTTCAGTTGTTTTTAAGCTGTTATTTTTCTGCTGCTACAGATGGCATAATGCCAGTTTATGGTAAAGGCTCTCGGCCTCCAGACTTAATATATTACTTTAAGTGTTGTGTTATTGGGTGCACCGTGTAGTTCTACAGTCCTCCTTCATAGGTCTGATTAGTTGCATTCCTTTTTCTGTTCGTTCACACCTAGGACCTGGTGCCTTGTATGTTCATCTAAGAGATGAAAAATTGCTGTGGAATTTATTTTCCTGATAAATTGCTCCAATACATTATCTGGAGACTTGGAAATAGGGAGTGAAGCGTGTCTGGATGTGCAGAACCTTTAGAGGCTGTAGATTCAGATGGTGAAGGTAACTGAATGATTTAAATTCATTTCCTAATTAACCATCATTATTTTCAGGGAAAAAGCCACCCAACACATTTCAGGGCATTTTTGTTCATGCTGCCAGTAAAAGCCTGAGCATTTGGGTGTGTAGGTACAGCTCCAGGTCACATCTGGTGAGATCAATATCTGTAGATAAAGAAATTAATTTATCCTGTACCACTCTCTGTGTTTAGGAGCACTTGCTGTGTTCTGTGGCTGTGGTGACATGGTCACTGCAGTAATGGGATGAAAGCAGATTGTCTTGAGTGACTGCCAGTTATGTCTGCTTTAATGGCTGAAGGATTTATTAAAGTTACACTCTGATTTTGCACTGATTTGGCTTGCTGCCTGCTCTCCAATGTTCTGCAAAAGATCATGATGGTACAGCGTAGGTTTTCTGAAGTTGGAAACAAAAATACCCGATTCCTATTAATTTATTTTAGATGATCAAAAGTATAATTAAAATAGCTGTTTTGAGTCCTTCCTTCAAAGAGAAGTCATTTAAAATTAGTGCTTCAGCAGCTTGAATTTATTTTTCAGTCTTGACATCCACTTCCTTCTTCTTCATTAACTGAAAACAAAAGCTAAACCAACAAAAAGATGTGAAAAGATGACTGAAAGATGTTAGGTGAATGCTATATAGAGCCAGCATTTTGTGAAATTTTCATTTGCACTTATAAAGGTGTCTCCAGAAGCTGGTTTGAAGTGGAGCCTTTTTCTTCTGATGCTTCTGTCCTAACTGGGATTGTAGGCAAAAAGTTAAAGCTTTCTTTGGAATAATGTAAACCATATATAGGTTCTAAATTAAAAAACCTACAACAATATTCTGATAAATTTGAATGCAATGTATGATTTGCCCTATAGAAATGTATGGTCTTGGCAGGGAATGGGGTGATGTTAAGTCCATAATCCTTCCTCTTCAGACACTTCATGTCTCCTCTCTAGCCCACTCTTTCAATGGCTGGATCTTCACCCAAGTTAGCTTGGTGCTCTTTGTCCACAGTGCAGCATTGGAAGCACACTTGCACAGCTTTGGAAAACACATACTGCTTCTGGTTTGTTTTCTTACAGTTGACAGCTGTGATAAAAATGAAGAATTCTACTCTAGCTTTGGATTTTTAAAGAATAACGGGCAGTTCTCAAACCAGATCATTGGGGTTGTTTAATTTTCTGGCCCTCAGAAGGACTGCTGCTTCGTGGAGAGGAACTCTAACTGTGAATCTTGTAGTACTTTGATTTCTGTCTAGTGTGGTAGGTGTGTTTAAAGCTTCCATATATGCATTTTTTAAAATTACTCCTTTTTTTTGTGTAGTGCTTTCAGGCTGTGAAAGAACTTGACATTATGGAAACATTCTGGATTTAATATGTTGAATTGTAAGTACCCTCAGGAAAGAGGGTGACTTGTTATAAAGAAGGTTAATTACAGGTTTCTTTCATTTTTTTGTGTGTACATCTGCATCAAATAAGTGTGCTTAATTGGGAAAGGGTAAACATGGTTTTATGCAGTGAAGGTGTAGCCCATAGATCCATTGAAGTTCTGTTAAGGAGCTAACAAGCTTCTGAGTAAGGAAGATCTAATTAATGTGATTATTGACACGTGACAGAGTTCCCCACTAAAGGCTGGTAGAGAATCGAAGCTGTTGTGGGATAAGAAGGGGAAGTTATTAATTGGTTAAGAGAAGGGTGACAGAGGAGTGAATTGTGGAGATCAAGTCATTGCTGGAGCCCTTCTGTGATCTGGGCCGGGCTCCGAGCTGCTCAGCCTCTTTGGAAACTGGGGAGGGGGAAAGGAGTGAGCTGTGGGCTGGGAGGGCCCCAGATAGAAAACTCCAGGCTGTACAGGGGGAAGCTGACTGTGAGGAATTAGAGAAGGACAAGGTGATAAATTGGCAGGTGAACTTCAGTCCAGAGTGATGAACAAGGTGCAAAAAGAATCCGAACTTTAAATGGTGAATGACAGCTCAGAGCTGTCTTTTACCTCTTAGGAATTGGATGCAGACTTCATTACATACAGCTATGCAAATGCTGTAAGGGTTCAATAGCAGTTGAATACAAAAGAACCATCTTTCTGAGCAGAGGTATTGTATCAGCGAAGGGTAGAGTGTTTTCTTTCTCACCAAATAAGAAGGTAATACTTGAAAACTATTTAAGTTAAAAGGATGTGCTAGGAAGAAAATAATCTGCAAAAAGGAACCTGATATGATAGAGGAATGGAGATGCTGTTGGGGAAAAAAATAAAACTAAAACTAAGCACACGTTGTAAATGGAAATGTTAAATGGGTGGTTAAATGGAAACTGATTTATTGATTCTTGTATTCACAAACAAAATGATTTACGTCTTGGTGAGGGTTCTGCCTTTGTCTGCAGATCCTTCCTGACTTCTGATCTGAAAGTTTCTGGAGTATTCCCACACATGCAGTCCTTGCAGGATTTGCACTGCTTTAAGGAGAACCACTTGTAATGTGTTGGAGCCTGTTTATACTGGATTATTTGAGGATGGAATAAAGATTTTCCTCCCCAGTGACAGGTGCTCTTTTGAATTCTTTAAATACTCTGCAATATTTCTCTGTTGCCCAGTTGCTTATTCTGCTCTTCCATTCAGGGTCTTCTTTCCCATGAATTGTGCTGATGCCAGTCAGTTATTCAGAGGTCTGTCCTTATTGGGAGGGGAAAGCAGCAGACAAGCAGGCACAGCAGCCTGTGCTTTCACCTTTTTAAATTCAGCTGAAAACGTTGTAAGTTACATGAGAAAATTAAAAATGATAATCTGGATAAATTCAGGTACATATTAAAACTAGATATACTCAGTGTAACAGAATAGAGTGTTTTGTATGGCTGTGTGCCTTTAATACAGTTAAAATAAATTTCCTGTTTGCTGTATAAGTCTCCAGAAATTAATCTTGTTTGGAAAGAATCTACTGAGTCATTGCTTACATGAGGAAATCTTTCTCTCTAAATTACTCCTGCTATAAGAGTTTACTAGGTCATCTGTATTTTCCCTGAAGTGTTTATTTGTTGTCTTTTTTTTCCAGTTCAAACTGAAATATATGTCAACTTCTCACAACACATGGCAGAATATTAATTCTAATAATAGTGGCTGTAAAACACGTGTGGTAAAATCCCAGCCATGGATGCGTCTCAGCTAAAACCTTTCCCTTTGCCAAATGAGGGCCTAAGATGTAAATGATACATACTGATCTCCAGAGTTTCCTTTCAGGGTTACTTCATCAGGGAATCTTTGTTCTCAGCCCTATATTTATATCAAAATGTTGTTAATGAGTTGTGCATCTCCCGATGAGTTGGCAGAGCTTTTGCAGCTTCAAGGCGATCTAACACCTGCTAATACCAGTGTGAAATCTTGGCTGCTGTTGCTGAAACCACATTTAACCTATTTAAATCACAATCTACCATTGATCTGTCTTTCGCAGTGTGTTTTCTTGAGTGCTTTGGTTTTAGGAGATGTAAGAAAGATTTTCGTGTTTGGTTTGCAGTGTTTAAAAGGAGAGAAGCTGCCTCTTTGACTATGATAAAGGTAACAAAATAGAGTTTACTAATAAATCGGTGATGATCATTTCTGAGGTTGTAAAGAAGTTACTATTAGTAGGATTCTTACACTACATGAAGTTTCAGTTTGGTATGAACAAAACCAGACTTGATCAAGAAGAAACTTCACATGGTATGAAGAGAAAGTCTAGTGAACCATATCCACAGTAGTGGTGAGGGTCGGAGTGAATGATGCTGTGTATGAACCAGGGATATCCTTGTGGTTCCAGCAGAGATGATTTCAAACCTTCAGCTGTCCCAGGTTTTGAGAATGGTGGTAATACTGAACAAACCTTTCCATCCACATATATAGCCTGAAATTGTAGAACCATAGAATGGTTTGTGTTGGAAGGGACCTAGTTCTAAGCCCCCTTACAGTAGACCAGGTTGCTCCAAGCCCCATCCAACTTGGCCTTGAACACTGCCAGGGAGCGGACAGCCACAGCTTCTCAGGGCAACCTGGGCCAGTGTCTCACCAACCTCACAGGAAAGAATTTCTTCGTAATACCCAATCTAAATCTATCCTCTTTCAGTTTGAAACTATTGCCCCTTGTCCTGTCACTACAAGCCTTGGTAAAAAGTCTTTCTCTGTCTTCTTTATAAGCTCCCTTTACATATTGGAAGGTGCTCTAAGATCTCCTGGGAGCCTTCTCTTGTCCAGCTCTCTCAGCCTGTCTTCATAGCAGAGGTGCTCCAGCCCCCTGATCATCTTTGTGGCCTCCTCTGGACTCGCTCCAACAGATCCATGGATCTTTCTTGTGATGAGGACTCCAGAGCTGGGTGCTCTACTCCAGGTGTAGTAACAAGGACTTGCAGCAGCACACATTTTATTATTTTCTCACAGTCCTGAAAAATATGGATTTTAGGGTCCTGGGGGGAACTGTGTCTTTCTGTGTGTACAGTAACAAGTTAATACAGACTTATGTTTAATGAAGGTGCTTGTGGTGACAGTGGCAGTCCAGGTTTGAAATTGGCTTTTTTTTGGTAAACAGTAGAAATGGAAGTGAAATGGACTTGTAGAAAAAGGAGAAACATTGTTTTTAAAAGCTGTTCACACTGAATACTTGTTTATGTAGATTTAGAAAAAATACCAGACATGTCTCTGAGATAATTTCCAACTGGTAAAATATATTTTGTGAAGATAACAGCTGCACATTGTATGACAAACAAGAGAATTTATCCAGGTTTTTTTTACAAATATTTGCCTTAGTTTCAGAATGTCTTGCCTCACAGTACAGTAAAGCTATTGTTTTACCCTAAGTCCTGTGGCTATATCTTCGTGGGTACATACGTGAAATGTTTCACCTTTTCCTACTTGGATTTGTTGTACGAGTTGTGAGCTAAATTTATCTCCCAAAGAGCAGACAAACCGTGGGTAATGTCCGTAAATCTAACCTAAAATCTAATAAATAATCTAATAAAGCTTACGTTGAGGTCTTGACAGTGACTGAAGAAGTGGAAAGAGAATACAAAATTAGAAAAATACACATATTAAAGATACTTGCATAGCAGTTTACTTTCCTATTGCTCTTTGAAAAAAAAAGGGGCAGGGAAGAAAACAGTGTCTTTAAATAGCCCGTCAGGCTGCTGCTGCATCTACTTCCTTGTGTGACAGATACTGCATTTCTTATTAATGATACCTTGCAAGTGCCTGCAGTTTCCATAGTAACTATCTCCGAGCCTTATACCTTAAATTTATCCTGACAAAGGTTATTGTGGCAATTCCTACTAATTGGCTTTATTTTGCTGCTGCTATTTTTAGCTGATCCCCTCCTCCTCTATTTCAGTTACGGATCCTAAATGGAATGAATTGGCAGAACAGCTGTGGGTGAGAAAACGCAGGACTAATTGCCAACTAAACTCTACGTCTTTGCTCTTGGTCAGAAAAATCTCAATCATAACTTTTAGTGGTTACTAAAATGTTACCTGTTTTGTCCTTCAAACGTTGTGGTGGGAAATAATACAGATGCTCTTGAAACATGGGTTCATACAGGCGGCTGCTTTTGTTTATGACCAAATATTAGTCATGTTGTTTATTACCAGATATTACTACCAGCAGAGATACAAGGAAATAAGCCATATCCTGAAGACCTGAAAAGCTAATTTAAAGTAAGTCTCTAATAAACAGAAGATTGCACAGTAAGGGGAGTTTGCCTTGTACTATATTAGCACCTGGCACAGGTGCTGTATTAGTACGGATGCAGTTACGTGGCACACGCTGGTACAGCAAGTTGAATTAAAAAGTTATACATAGGCTGATGATATCATCATTTAATTTCCTGTAGGTATTTTAGGGGATTACTGCTACAACATTTCCAGTGGCTAAGAACTCTCAAATTTAATTGCTTGATGGACTTGAGTTAAATTTTTCAAGCTCGGGACTGAGACAGCAAAGCAGTGACTTGATGAGCAGTCCCAGAGTATTCATTTCATGGGTACAGAGCAGCAGAAAAGTTATAGGTAGAATGGTCAGCTGTCAAGCGCTGTAGCTTTCGATAGGGTGGAAGGAAAAGGTCAGTTCTGCTGAATAGCAAGAAATGTGATTGCAGCTGTGATAAGGTAGAAAATGTAGCCATAAAGAAGGCAACATGATAGGAGTAAATCAAACCGTGCTATTAGAGGACAGGAAGGGGCAGAGAATTTTCAGCCTTTCAGTAAGGTGGAGGATGTAGATGCACATTCAACCCCACTGTTTTACACTCAGCCAGTTTCTGCATGGCAGAGCTCGCCTGGAGATGCAGCCAGCAGTCACTTGACTCTCTTCTTCCTTTTCAAGCATATGAGAAAAACTCTTTAAAACTTCACAACCTTTAAACACTGAACTTTCTCTTTTTAATGTGTTTGTTACAGTCCTGATATAGATCAGCATTTAAGTTTGGGACACGACAAACTTAAAAGGCATAAGAAATGTTAATTCACAGTTGACTACTTTTGAAACATGAAAGATGATGCACTCGGCTGCTGTGAAGTCCAGGAACACGTCCACTAGAACTTCTTAGAACAATTGAATTTTCCTTCCACGCTGTGTCAGAATGAATTTACAAGGATTGGAAGCTGAATCAGGGGAGGCTTAGGTTTAAATATCAGGAAAAGGTTTTTTACCCAGAGGGTGACTGAGCCCACTGCAGTGGTCACAGCACCAAGCCTGCCTGAGTTCAAGAAGCGTTTGGATGATGCTCTCAGGCACATGGTGTGACTGCTGGGGTGTCCTGCACAGGGACAGGAGTTGGACTCCATGATCCTGGAGGGTCCCCCTCAGCACATTCTATGATTCTGTGATTGTGAATTCATGCCTGGGAATGGAAATTTGCTACAAGAGCTAGAAAGATACCTATGGAAATTTGAAAAAAATCAAATGGAGACATGTGAATTATGTACCTTCTCAAGGGCTATGCAGGGGTGTGATTAATTCAGCGTTGTTTTTTTCTTGGTGTGTAACTTCGACCAGAAACTCTTTTGCAATTTAAAAACAAAATGGAAAGCTCTGGAAGATTATCATTGGCTTTTAGCATTTTTAATTCTCCTCCTTCAGCTTGAAGGATAAGATGGAGGACATCTCCATGTGAAATAGGTGGAGAGGACTTACATCTTGTTGACAGTAAGTCTGCCTTTCATATGATGCAAGATGAAGGTAACAGAGCTTTGTGGGACATGAAATTAGTATTTTGTTGCTGTGAAGCCAGTTCAGGATGTGTCTGTGGAAACCTCCTTCTCTTTCTTATGTATTTGGTGCTACATTTCCTAGCAGACTGTTGAACTTTCTGGATTTTTCTATGTTCTGCGTTTGGTATGTCTGAACAGGAACAGAATTCAGAACTGAATTAATTTTTGGAAACTTCAGTCATTTAATGTAACAGGTACTGAACTGGAATAACAAAGTCCATCTTGCATGGTTTTTATCCATATGCTTAAGTATAAAAGAGGTGTATGTTGTGATTCAGGGCTTGAGAGATGGAATGGTAAGTGATTTTCTGACTGTCACTCAGCAGGAAAGTGCGAAGAGCAGAAGCACAATTTGCTTTTCTGGGTTTGCTGTAGCCATTGAGTGTGGAATTCACTGCCCTGGCAGCAGCTGAACACGTACTGCATACCTGAAGGTAGATACACACCCAGTGATACCAAGAGCTGGGATGTGTAAAGAGCAGCTTGAATATTTCCGGAAGTTTTTACTTTCAGTACATCAATAATAGTGCTCTGAAATGTAAATGGTGATTTACAGTCACATCAATTACGGCATTTGTAAAGACAAATAGTTTCTTTCCTTGGTCAGTCCTGGTCAGCCAGAGCCCTGCTGGAAATCTAAAATTAAATATGGGTTGAAGAAAACAGCATTCACATGCTGTTACAATTTTTCAAGCTTTTAAGGCATTTAAATTTAAATTTCATATAGCAAATTACACTAATTTGCTGCATAAAAGAATTTCTAGCTGAACATATGCTGAAGACCTTTTCTTCTTGTGTTGACTTTTCTATTGTGCTGACCATTAACTATAATTTTTGTTCCACCTCTCTCAGTTCTACTCAGCAATTTTATGTCTTTGTTTTGTTTTGATTATAAATCCATGAACAATGGGATGTCTTTTTCATGTGTGTATGTTCTCCCTGACACAAAGTTATTCTGTTCAGTAGTTAGGATTTATACTTGCTGCTGCAGGAATTACAAAAGATCAAGGAATAATACAAAATTATGGCAAAAGAAGAAAGAATTTAAGTTATAGTGGTGAATGTGTTCTCAGATCTTTCATTTAGGCATACAGAATATATATAATATATCATAGATACTAATTTTATTATTGTTGAGTGAACGATAAAATTATTTTTGATCTTCTGATAGAATTGTACTGATCTTGTGCTGGATACATTGTACTGAATTATAAACTCCACATTTTATTCTTCATAAAATACTATTACACCCAAAGACCGTGACAGCCAGTGGCTTGTGGAATGCCCTAGAAAAGAGGGAAATAAGAGAAACAAAAAGCTATCTGTAATAACAGTGTAGAATCCTGACTGATTCCAAACAGGCACCAAAGTTTTGGAAACCAAGTAAGTGCTGGAGTATCTTGATCACTGTACAGAACAAAGCAGTCTGGGAGTTTGGCTGCAGGGGGAGACATTTTTAGGAAGAGCTATTTGTGATAACTCAGCAGAAGTTGGGTCTAGAGTGTAAATCACAGGACAAGACTGCCTTTTACTGAAACACTGACCAGATCTTTGATAAGCAGAAGGTGCTGAAGAGAAGTCTAAGCTAACAGTGAGTTTCAGTGGAAGTTAGTCATATACCCAATTTTAAAAGAATTTCAGTTAGTGTACAGTAAGTGTTTAGTATAATTTTTCAGAATCTGCATTACAGTCTGTATTAAATCCTAGGTCTAGATAATTCTGAATAACTAAGCAGACTTAGAAACTGAATGGAGTACTCATACAGTTGACACATTTTTGTGTTTTAGTCCATACAAATCCAATTTATTAATGACTTACCATGAGAGGTTTGTGAAAGCTCATGGACGGTAATGGTCTAAAAATCTACAACAAAAAATAATCTGTTTAAAGTGACATTACATTTTGTCTTCATGCATTAAAATATAAATCATCAGGCCCTGACAGCTTGAGCCATTCAAAGTTTTTTCTTTGTGTTATTGATGACAATAGGTACGATTTAAATGCTCAGGAAATTTACTGAAGACCATTTGGGTTTGGATATGAATGCTCCATCAAAATTATTAATGAAATACGTTTTCATAGAATCATTCACAGAATCATTTAGGTTGGAATGGACTTCTTGAGGTCAGCTCATCTAACCCCTCTGCTCAAGCAGGGTCACCTAGCACAGTTGCTCAGGATCATGTCTAGTCAGCTTTTGAATATCTCCATGGATGAAGGTTCTACAACCTCTCTGAATAACCTGGTTTGACCATCCTCATAGTAAAAAGAAGTGTTTTCTCATGTTCAGATCAAATTTCATGTGATTTAATGGGTCCAGTGCCTCTTCTTCTGTCACTGGGCACTACTGAGAAGAGTCTGGCTCTCCCTTATCGTCATTTTGTATCACACATTCATACACATTGGTGAGATCCCTCCTGAGCCCTCCTTTCTCCAGGCTGAACGGGTCTCAGCTTTCTCAGCATTTCCTTAAATGAAAGATGCTCCAGTCCCTTAATCATCTTGGTGGCCCCATGCTGGACTCGCTCCACTATAAGTCCATGTCTTGTACTGGGTAGCCCAGCACTGGACCCAGCACTCCAGGTATGTCTCAGCAGTTCTGAGTAGATGGTAAGGCTCACCTCCCTTGACCTGCAAGCAACACTCTGCCTAATTCAGTCCAGGATGCTGTTGCCCTTTTTTCCAATACAGGCATATTACTGCCTTGTGGTCAGCTTGTCTGCTTTCTTCTCTGCTTTCCAGCTGTTTGGTCCCCAGCATACACTGGTGCCTGGGATTATTCCTTCCCAGGTGCAGGACTTTGCATTTCCTGTTGTTCAACTTCATGAGATTCCACTCAGTCCATTTCTTGCTGCTGGTCCCTCTGAATGGCAGGATGACCCTCAGGTGTATCAACCACTCCCTCCAGTTTTTTATCTGTGCAATTGCTGAGGATGCAGTTTGCCCCATCAACCAGGTCATTAATGAAGTTTTTAAACAGCATCAGATCTGGTATTGAAATCTGGGATATGCTCCTAGTGGTTGACTTCCAGCTGAACCCCATGCTGATCACAGCCCTGTTGGCTCAGTAGTTCAGCTAGTTTTTAATCCACCTCACTGTCCACTTACCTGAACCAGACTTTGTCAGCTGGTCTATGATGTTATGAGAAACAGCATCAAGGCCTTACTAAATTGGAGGTGGAAACCACATCTGCTGCTCTCCTCTCATCAATGGAGCTAGTCACCTCGTTGTATAAGGCAGCGAGGTTGTTAAAGCATGATTTCCCCTTCGTAAATCCATGTGAACTACTCCTAATCGTCTTGTCCTTCATGTGTTTGGAAAGGGTTTCTTTGATGGATTTTTTTTTCCATCACCTTCCCAGAATTTGAGGTGAGGCTGACTGGCCCTTAGTCAAAAAAATAACTAGGTCCTTACAATACACTCTGCCACATGCACTTTTTCTTTGTACAAACATTATTGCTATGTGATACCAAGATGCACTGTAAATACCTCCAGATTACTAAGGGTGTGTTTGATCTGCAGAAGTTGGTTTGAGGGCTATTACTGCTGGATGCCAGTCCTGGTAAAAGTACCAGACCACTGGAGAGAGACACCTCCTTCAATGGACAGTAGAGTACAGCCTCTCTGAGGTACCTAAGTCGTGGCAAGACAATTCATGATTCCAGGTACCTCCAAAATATATTACAGACTGACAGAAGCTGAGGTGCCAGACTTAGCTCTATTTAAATCTGATCATTTTACCAAAAAATGGCTTAAATTCTGCCAAAGGTAATTAACTTTTTGTGTTGTGAAGCCACACATAAACACTATGATTTTGTTGGCATGGAACCTGGAATCTAGTGGCTACGGTAAGGATTAGTGCTGTGCTTGGCCTTTACAGGCTCCCTTTTTGAATCTGGTTTGCTGACAAAACAAGTTTGATGCAATTGTCTTTTCTATTCTGTCACTACTAAGTTTTGAATTCACCAGTAAATTGAAGACTAGAGGTCTCAAAGATAGATTTCATTCATTAAAGTTCTATCAAAATCATCGGTGGGTGGAGGGGAAAGAATAAAATCACTGCCCCTGTTCTGGGAAAGACAAGGAGAATTTTGTGTGTATTTGATCGGGCACCTGGAGTTTTTTGATTGCTTGGCAAGGAACATGCAGAAATCAAGTTTGAGGTTAGAGGATAAAAATGAGTCAAACAACACAGATCCTTATGAAACAGACTTCATTATTCTTTTTATTTATGCAGTAACTTCTTTGTCTAAAGGTAGTGCTCTCTAAATGTTTCTCAGAGGGAAGGATTTTGACCAAATACTTCCTGTGCTTCTGTTTTACCTTTGTTAAAAAAGACTCTGGGTTATCTTCACCTGAGATAACTTCTTACACTGTCTTTATGGAATATAGTAACTTGACAAAGAACAGAATCCCAGTATTAGGTGTACTCTGTGAAGGACTGAGTTTTCTAAGACATCATTCTTTTAAGCTGTGATGTGCCTTCTGCCCCCATGTCTTTGAAGAGCAGTTTTAGAAGTCCAAGCATTTATCTCTGCTTCCGATGGGACTCGATCCTGAATGATGAAAGGAGCAGGAAGGCTGCCCACAGAGCAGCTATTGAGTGATTTGTGTAAGACAAGGATGCTGTGAAAGTCCTTCCTTAACTGAGAGTGATCTGGGAAATACGGTGCCCAGTAAAAGTCGGTCCTTCTGGGGTCCAGCCTAATGACTTTTTGCCCTTTATTTTGCAAATCTCTCTCTTCTAAAAAATACTTTAACAGGATTTGTTTTGTTTGATGGATTTTGTATGAGTTTTTTGCCTTTCAAAGATAACCAACAGTTCCAGTATTATGTTCAGTTTCTTTGAGCTGTTCTTTATCGCTTTTAAGGGTGGCTTTGTCGGCATTGCTAATTGGACATGAGGTCTACCCAGTCTTTTTGTCTAAGTCCAGAAGATCAGCGGATTCTCTCACTTGCTTTCATGGTGTCATTTCCCCTATATGTTTCATGGGTTTTCTTTACACTAGCAAAGACACTTTACTGTTCTAAAGTATCTAATGGGAAGTTTTTGTCATGATCCGAGCTTCTCAAAATCTGTATTGGCATCTCCATTTTTCTTGGTGTGCTTTCTGCAATTCCCTTTAATCCATTCTATTGAGAGATTGATGCCTCACTCTTTGTACCTTATATATGTATGCATATATATATTCACAGTTGGTTTTTTTTTACACTGGAGGCTTTTAAATTTTGTCATCTTGGGTATCTCCCTTTCCTAGCCCTTATTTGAGTAATACTGGAAGTATATTGGAAAATCAGATGTCACTTGTTCAGTTCAGAGTTTTCTTTTAGTGGTATATGGTAATTAGAAACTAATTAAAGGTTCATAACTGAAAGGTTAATTTATTAAGTGTAACTACATCTGTAATTTTCAAATGACGCCTGTGCTTGTGGTTGATGTCTGATCTCTAAGCACAAAGATTATTAAGGTTTTAACTCTTTTTTAAATTCTAAGAGGTATCTTCACTGCCTTGGTACTTTTAAAATAAAATTTGAGTTTGGTTTAAGTTGTTTTGTACCCTCTTCTCAGGTAAAATATTTTGTTTTGTTTAATTGAAGAAAAATTACAAATAGCTTATGTCATTCCGTGCATGAAAACTGAATAGATGCTGATCAAGAATAAAATACCTGGATCTAAAAGAAGTTAGCATGAAACATTATAGTAGAAATATTTTTTTAAGAAAACTTTTTCCTCATTGGAGTGCGGAGTACTGTGGAAATGTTTAAACTGAAATGGTAGAAATTGTAGGAATTATTGCAGGGACATGAGATTCTATTCCCCACATTAGATAATTTAATCCACCAGGGTACTCTCTGTTGTAATTCAGTTGAAATGATTGTGTATATAATGAAAAGCAAAACTGAAGAATGCAATTGTTTTGTCGTCTCTTAGGTGTGGAACATCCCCTTGTGCCAATGTACTTGGGCACTTCTAGAAATCTAATGTGTGATAGGGTCTCGGTGTTCAGAAGAAATTCCACAATCCTAATCTTTGTACCATCTTTTAGTGAAAGATTGAGCCTTGGTACATCCACTGCATGTTTCACAAAATATTTGAACCATGTCAGCTGCAATTAAACACTGATTTAACCATAACCCTCTGTGTAACTGAAGCCAGGAGGAAATTGTTTCTGTAGAATTTGCAAGAACAGGATGAATACACCAAATCTGGAAAAAAGAAATTAAAAAAGGTTTTAATATTTTACATAGTTTACTCTCATGAACTAATTGAACAGTTAGACTGAAGCATGTCTAGCTTTGATTTAGGCTCCCAAAAGTTCTGTCAGCACCTGGCAAGCCTACCAAGTCATCAGGGGCATCTTGCAGACTACCTGTGGGCTGTGTTGCTTGTGATATTTCAGCTCTGTATCTACTATCAACCATACTAATGCTGTGAAAAGGTACATAATTACAATTCTGTAGCTGAAAATGCATTACATTTTAAAAACTAGCAATGAATAGAATGTGCTTTTCTGAATCTACTGAAAAACAAACATGCTGAGAGCTAATCAATTGGAAATTCATCATTTTTCAAAGCTGATTCAGATCATACAAATGAAACCTGTTCGCATCTAAGTGCAACATCTAATACATTTGCACAGAAGTCATGAACTTGCACAGAAATAATGATCATCTAGAGGGTTTTAAAATAATTTAAAGTAAATAATACATATTATGACAGCATTCTGTTGCTGGTCTGAGGTTTTTTTTTTTAATCATCATTTGCACACATATTTCATTGCAGTTCTTTTGTGTTTTTCCTTGCTTCAGTTCAGAAATAAGTCTTGACAAATTTCCAAACCCAATCTTGTTCCCTTAGTATTTCAAGCAAAACTAATTATTGTCAAAGGTCTCAAATAATGCGCAGAACATCCTGATAAAGAAATAAATTATATAATGTAGGAGAAACAGTGCTTCACTTTGCAGAAGCAGTTTTAGAAAACAGTAGCAACATGTACAAGATAAAAAAGCAGTAATATGCTCAGCCAGATTTCTCTGGCAAGCAACACTGGAGCCTCTGCTGTCATTAAACTGCTTTTGTACCATCCAGGTAAGCCAAGAGGGTACAGAACTGCCTTCAGCCAGCAAGCAAATAATGTCCTATTTTAAGAAATTCCAAGTAGATGATGTGATCTTTGGGGTATTGTGTCTGGGTAATGGATTAAAGTTGGATTAAACCCAGTTTTTCAGACCAGAAAAAATTGTAATTAAGCAAGCGCCTGATCAAAAAAACATATTCAGGATTGACTTGATCTGAAGCTTGGAAAATCAGAGAACCTATGTGGTCTACAATGGACCTGAATGGTCTTGGGAATAAGGGTCAGGGCCAGAAGCGTGGCTGCAGCAGGTGACCAGGACATTGATGGTGGAAACTGCAGTTGTGTGACAAGAGCAAGGGCAGAGTTTTGGCTGTGTTGGATGATTGGATCGGAAGTGGAAACTGAAGTTGGAGCCCAACAAATCAGTTGTAAAAATATGGCAAAACCCAAAGCTGCTAGAAATCAGATATTTTCTAGTAGGAATTGGGTGTTCTCTTAATTGCAATGTAAATAAAAGGCAGCAAGGGTCAGCTGTGTGAACCACAGCACAAGTATTACAGTCTATAATGATGTAGACGTTCAGATTTGAGCCTGATGAGATGTTTGTAATCCTTGTTAAGAGTGTGAAATGGAAGAAGCAGGCATTGGGGTGGAAAGCATCAAAAGCTGGTGTAAGGAAATGAGTTTAAAATAATAAGTTTGGGTAACAGATTCAGTCATTTCAGATTTAGGCATAGTGAATGTGTTTGGGCATGGAGACGATAAAGAGCTGGGATTTCTTAGACTGGAAAGAAACTTGCATTATAAGGACACAATCTAATAAAATGGAAATGTAGCAAGAAAAATGAAGAAGTGAGAAGGTAGGAACTGAAATTTCTGTGCAACAGGAAGGTTAGCCTTGCTGAAATAGCAAAAAACATCACAGGAGAGAAGGGCTCAGGAAAGAAGAGTTAATCTTACTGTGTGCTTAAAAACATGATGCCCTGATTTCATAGTGTTTGCTAGTATGGAAGAGAACCAAAAGGAGAATTATGCTCATAACCTCTCCAGTTTCTAACTGCAGACTCTGGGCTTTGTCTATGTGGTCTGTGTTCATCTGCCTCCTTAGACTCTATGTTCCTCAGGGTAAGTCTGAGTCATCTTTGAGACCTTGGTCTGCTAAAGCAATAAAATATCCTTCTTGTCTATAAAATCAAGGTTTGGTTTTGCATGGTGTGCCAGAAGAGTGGATATATTTGACAGCTTCAATATTCTGATTGTGCACCATGCCCCATTTTGAATTGCATCTGTCAAGGTAAAGGCAAGGTTTGCTCCTACACAGAGTCTTGTCCGTAAGAAATTAGATAGTGGTCTTCATGCTGCTCAGCAAATTTGTGTGTTTGTCTTCAGCTTTATCTTCATGGGACAAAGAATCAGTTTCATTTTCTGTATGATTAATAAAAGAATCAATAAGAAATTAAATGGTCGTAAGTCAGGTAAGGCCTGATCATGATGGAGAGTTGTGTTACAGTTTTCTACCTTTTTTTTGCTAGCTAGTGAAATGGAAATGGAAGAATTAGAGGTAAAAGTTACAGAAACTAAATAGCCCTCCCCTCCAAAAAAAAAAATAGCTGAATTGCTGTGATTTAATGTTTGGAGTACATGACCTGCTATTAGTTCTTGTCTCTTCTGCTTGCACTAATCTGTAGTAATTAAATTAAAATATCTTGTTTTGAACATACTGGTATAACCTGAGAAAATTGTTTTAGTAGTTTTGGTAATTTGCTCCTTATTTCTATTATTTTAGCCCTTTACCTTGGAGAACACTTCTTATTACATGATGTAGCAGCTTCTAGATAAAAGTAATAATGAGACTGGTCAAGGACTTGATAGCTGCAATGAAGACAGAGCACTAATTAATTACTTTGACATTATTTATACTCACCAAGCTTTTTCAAACCAATAGAGACTCTTTCTGGTTTCTTGTTTTGAAGTCTCTTAAAGTGTCCCCCTGATTTGTCAGGAGAGTGTTGATGGGGTCAGCCAGTGTTTTGGCCTGTTAGTCCAACAGGAGCTATTGCTGTTGAACCACAGAATGGTTTGGGTTGGAAGGGACCTTGAAGATCATCCAGTCCCAACCCCTCTGCCACAGGCAGGGACAACTCCCACCAGACCAGGTTGCTCCAAGTCCCATCCAACCTGGCCTTGAATACTGCCAGGGAGGGGGCATCTACAGCTTCTCTAGGCAACCTGGGCCAGTGTCTCACCACCGTCACAGGAGAGAATTTCTTCCTAATACCCAATCTAAATCTCACCTCTTTCAGTTTGAAACCATTTCCTCTTGTCCTATCACTCCCTGCCCTTGTCAAAAGTCCCTCTCCAGCTTTCCTGTAGGCCCTTCAAGTACTGGAAGGCTGCTCTAAGGTCTCCCGGAAACAATCTCTTCTCCAGGCTGAACAACCCCAACTCTCTCAGCCTGTCTTCAGGAGAGTTGCTCCAGCCCCCTCTTCATCTTTGTGTCCCTTCTCTGGACGCGCTCCAAGAAGCAGTAGGACTTCTTTGATATGCTTGGATGTAGGAGATGAACAGGAAGAACTGGTTAACATACACGTTTCAAGCTCTGATTGAAGTGCTGAGAGTAGCAGTAAACAAAAGGGGACACTAAGGAAAAATGTGCTTTTGTGACCAATTTGTGAAATGTTTCAAATTGTGGAGACTTGGCGTGAAAGAAAATGAATTTAATGGAAACAAGTGTAAAAACTAAGAAATGCTTTATTTTTTGAAGAAAAGTATTTACAAACATTTCACAGGATCAAGAAATTCACTTAATTTAAGTAATAAAAGAGCTACAGATCATTGCTGCTATAACATGGAGCATTTTGAGGAATAAAGCTTGAGACCATGAATTTCACCAAGAATCCTCTATGAAACCATAGTAGAGGGAAGGTACAGATTTGATGAGCTTTTAGTAGCCCTGTTAGTGGAGTGATTGTTGTCAATGTTTTTGTGCTACTAGAGTTAGATATTTCCTTAGGTCTCAAAAAAAAAAAAAAAAGAATGTGAGAATGAGAAGCTTCACAGTTCTGGTGGAGGAGAGAGCAGCCTGTAAATGAAGAGTGAATGGATACTCCATACTGAATATACTATTTCAAGTTCATGTACCTGTTTTATAAGCACTGCATGTTGATCTGTTGCATTATAATTGGCAATCTGAGAGAATAATGAAAGAGGATTTTCTTTTTTTCTGACTCCTGCAGAAAGTCATCCCTGACCCCCAACTTTGGAAGGCCTGTGTTGCATCCTAAGTCTTAGTGAGTCAGGATGCTTCCAGAAGATAAATGATACTGGGCTTAGACGCACTGACTTCTATGACCTTCTCAAATAAAAAGAGAATAGAACTTACTGTTACAGCAAGTTCTTCATCTATCTGAAGTTTAATGATCCGTGTTTCACCTGAGCTATCTTGGTGTATTGTTGTTAGTTTTACTTACGACTGAACCAGCAGCCTCCTCCTTGTGTGATAGAATTTAGGACTTCAGGAGATGCCCATTAGAATCCAGTTTCCTCTTCATTAAGGACTCCGTAAACAATGTGCTTTATTCATACAGAACATTGTCGAGTAAATTGGCAACCTTAAACACTGTAGTAATTAAAAAGCATAGTAAAATGCAATTCCACATTATTGTGATGATTGGGCTTTACTGGTAAAACTCTCCCTAGATTAAGTTCAGAGCTGACTTAGAAGGCTGCTTGGCGATTTGGAGCAGCGTAGCTGTGCGAATTCACTTGTCTTCTTGATATCTAATTATTTGTCCATGCTAAAGTACTGAGTTCTGCAGACTGTGTCCATCAGATGTGCCTAGTGGGTTGTACTCAGGTGTTGGCCTGAAGTGTGTATTACATCTGCTTTGTATCTATTGTGGGTGCAGTAAATAGACACGTATGAAAATCAGCATTATTAAAATCCTTTTGCATCTTGCTACCTACTCAGTCTTATTTATTCCCCAGCCTAACCTCTATTTTCCTCCTGCACCTTCCCCTTAAGCCCCTCCCCACCCCAAATGAACAGATTTCTGAAGCAGAAGAAGGTTTTCCTTTTTTCCCTCCCTCCCTTCAGGTAATATTTTGTGTAGGTGTTGGGAACAACTGAAGGTTGGAGATTTCCTTACAGATAAGTCATTTTTGTGAAATTAATTGAAATAACAGTATGAAATGAATGTACAAGAAAACTTTCAGTGTTTCTGAGGTCAGAGATAATGAGCAGGAGGTGATCCCGCAAGTTCGTGTGTACATTTCTCTTCCTCTGTGTTAACATGTTTTCTGAGCTAACTATGCCTTATGCAAGCAATCTTTCCAGTACTTGAATATAAAAAAAACCCCAACCACCTCATCTCTGCACAACTTCACCTGATAAATAAAAATGCTCTCCTACAGATGACTATATATATTTATTTCTGTAGAGCAATCTGCTAAATGTTTCATTCTGTGTTTTTCAGTCCCTTTAATGTTTGGGAATATTTTACTTATTATGAATTGAAGATTTTTCTCATTGCTTTGTAATTATTTATTAATAAATGTAATTTGGGATCAGGAACTATTAGAGGATTGACATTTTGGAATAACCTTCAGGCTTTTTGTCCTTCCAGTCTTCCTAGGTAGTTTGAAGGCAGAGTTGATAATTCTGAGAGTAACGTTACAGCGTCATATATGCAATCGGAGACTGCACAGCCTCTCCAAGCAACCTGTTCCAGCATTTAACTACCCTCACAAGAAAAAAGTTTCTACTATGTCTTGATGGAATTTCCTCTATTTTGATTTGTGCCCATTTCCATTTCTCCTGTCACTGGGAACCACTGAGAAGAGCCTGGATCTGTCTTCTTTACTCCTTGCCCCCGTCAGGTATTTTATATGGATATGATCCTCCTTGAGCCTTCTCTTCTCCAGGTTGAACTCTCCCAGCTCTCTTAGCCTCTCCTTGTATGACAGCTATTCTCATCCCTTAAACATCTTCATGACTGTGGGCTGCACTTGCTCCAGTACATCCGTGTCCCACCTGTACTGGGGAGCCCAGCATTGGACACCTGATGTATCTCACCAGTGCTGAGCAGGGAGGAAGGATCACCTCTCTCAACCCCCTGGCAATGTTTGACTGAATGCAGCCTCAGATGCTGTTGGCCTTCTTTGCTTCAAGGAGACATTGCTGGCACATGTGCAACTTGTCCATCAGGACCCCCAGGGCCATTTCTGCAAAGCTGCTTTCCAGCTAGTTGGCCCCAGCCTCTACTGGTGCCTGGGGTTGTTCTTCTCCTGAGGCAGGACTTTGATTACATGAAGGTCCCTTCCAACCTTGATGATTCTATGATTCTGTGATTTTTTGCTGAACTCTGTGACCCTGGAGAATCTTTCCAGCTATAGGTTTTAATTAGAGTAAAGAGAAGAATACTGATCATACCTGCTGTATTATGTTTTTTTCTCCAAGAGATTAAATTCAGCCTGTAGCTTGAGTATTTTCTCCACTGGTATAGGATGCAGAGGAGCCACTGAACTGTGCAATTTTACATCTTGGGAAATAGTGATGCAAAAGGTCTTTATTTCAAAATCCTGATGTATTTACTTTAAAACGGGAATAGAAAACACTGCACATTTTTGCCATGTAGTTTCCTTTTATTTGTTGCCTAAGCTTTATTTTCAATGAAAAATCAGTCTGTTGTTGATTTGGGATACCAGCTCAAACCTCATTCCTTTTCACCTCTTTATCTTTTTTCAGTGGTAGTCCTTAGTCTTCAATATATACCTTATCATTTTGATCTTCTAGGATAAGTTACAGGTATTGTGTTGTGTTTTTAAGAGATTTTCATATGATTGAGTATCTCCTTATCACAAATGTAATGGTAGACCATTTCAAAACAATCCTCAAATTACTAATATTTGAGTCAGAGTTTCCAATTTAGAAGAACATCTTGACTTGCAGGAAACACTACGTAATTCTGACCATGTTTTCCCTATAAAAGTGATTAATCTGTAGTTGGGTAGTACTCTAAAGCTTCACTGTGGAATGCTGCAACTTACATTTTCTTCTCAGAGATAGTAGCATGTTTTAATTTTTCTTTCTGTCCTGACTTCTGGTAGTGTTGAATCAACCTCATCCGATGTTTGATGAGTCTTCTACCAACGAAGAAAGGAAATGGAAATTTGACATCTTGTGGAAAGTGTTTTCTGAGTGGCAGTTAACAGTAAATCAATTCAGCTTCCCTGTTGTTGCCCCCAATTATATAATTATTCTACAGAGCAGAGCCATTTATGTCTATTACATCAAGAAAAAAGATTTATTTGAAAATATATTTGCTCTTTTCAATGTTTTGTCAAGATTTCCACCCACATAAACATATGATATTTCTAGGTTTTAATACATGGTCAGTCATTTTACTTGAAAAAATATCATAATAAAAATAAAATACAGATTTTGATAAGGCATTATTAAGCTGGTGCTGCAGACACTTTCTATCCTGAAATGTGCCAGAAAATTTTGTTAATAAACAGCAAAAAAACTAACTTATTTTGACATACATCAATGTTTGACTGTATTGTCCTTCTTCAAGGATGTAATCTCATTTAATTTAATACATAATTCTTAAGGCATTTCATAATTTCTCCCAGGAAGTTATTCATTCATCCAGCTGAAGGGAGAGTCTTAAAACAGCAAGAAAAAGCTGGTTTAGAGTTCCTGACTTGTTTTAGGTCATATTACCCAAACTTAACAAATCTCATCAGTAACATTGAAACTGAAAATCAAATATAATTACTGAGGAAAGTTGTATTTCTGTACATAGCTTTAGCTAAAAACATGAAAGGACCTCAGGTGGTGAATCTATTTTTAAAAGTGAGCATTGCTATTTAATGAAATGCTGAGCCGGGGGAAGGCAGTCAAGGATAATCAGAGGCACTTATCACCTCTGATGGGCCACAGTATTTCTCGTGGCTTTGTTTCAGTCCGTGAGTTCTTACTTCAGTAATCAAATAACTTTCTGTGCCCATTTCTAGGGAAAACATTAAAGTTTTAAAAAAAAGCATAGTAAGAGAAAAAGCATAGCTGGAGGGGGTGGGAGAATGCTTGAAACATCAGATTTGAAATATTTAGACTCCTTAAATCAGAGTTTCAAATCCCAGGAGGACTGGCTTAGTCCTTCATCTTTTGCAAGCTAGATGAGCTCGATGCAGAATCATTGAAGTCCCTAAATTGTTCTATCAGTGAATCCCTTTACTGATGTTCAGAGCACACTTATTCATGGTTGTCTTAGATTGTTTTGCAGGGTCTACAAAGATGATCTCTCTGTCTTATGATATGATCTTCTACCAAGAGTAGTAGAGAAAATTCTCAAATAAGCCTGAGCACCAGTCATTATCACTATTTCCACTATATTTTTCAACTCTGAGAAGCACGAAGTATGATAAAGTAATAGTTGTGCTGTGATACAGCTGACTTACTTTTCACCAGGAGCTGGAAAAGAATCCATTAGAAGATCCACATAGAGAAGGTTTCTGATATAGCGTGATCGACGTTGTACACGTTCTCTGCATTCATAGTAACTGGGCATGCTGGACTACATTGAATTGTTGAAAATTACTGGTTTCTGCCTTAATGCATCTCAAATACATTTATCTTTAATCTCCTTCAGTACATCCTTAGTAAAGAATAGAAAGGAAAGGCACGAAAGTTTACTTTTAGTTAATAAATTAAAATAATTATTCTCTGCACAGCAGAAAAGTGTTTCACTGGTGAGAACTGCATACTCAGGATTACTCCTACATCTCCAGCCATTTTAGCTTGAGTGTAACTCGGTGTAAGTTGACACTGAAAAAATGTGTAGAAATAGCTGTGAACTGGTGGCAACACCAGTAGTCTTTTTGTTTTCAGAAGCTCTTTGTAGAGCTTCAGTTCTTTGTGTCTGCTGCTTCTGACCTTGTGGTTAGGCAGCTTAAAATTATTTTTAGACCCTTTGTGAGAATATTTATGTGACGTTGACTTCTTTAGATTTGAAAAGGCAAGTAGCTTTTTATAACATTGTTAAGAGGCAGTGGTCATGGCTCAGTAGTTAAAATTGAATTCTATTTTGCACTTAAAAACTGAGATTTATCCTTTTAAACCCTGCTCTGGCTTAATGACTCAATACAACTGTATGTTTGCTGGGGAGTGGTTTTTGGCTGCCTTGCTCTGGCTGTGTGGATTCCTCCCTTAAAAAGGCCAGGTATAGTTTGTACTGTGTATCATCTTTATGCTATCTCTTCCTGTTTTAGTGGATATTAATTTTTGACATTATAGGTTCTTTTGAAAAACAATGCAATTTCAGGATAAAACTAAAACCACAGCTATACATAAAATAGAGTAAGGTTTGAATGTACTGAAAAGCAATTTAAACAAAAAAAACCCAAACAACAAAACCAAACCATAATTATCCCTACATTCTCAATAAACTTACAATTAAAACAGCCCAGAGAAAGACTGATGTGTAAGGTACTGGAACAGGGGCAGTTTCACTGTGCAATGACTTGCATTTTGTCTTTCTAATTTTTTTTCCCTATGAAATTGAGAGAAGCTTGTCTTAGAATCTCATAAAATAGCTTTCTGCTTCTGCACACATTATTTGATCAAAGTCTGGGATCTTCAGGTATTTTTCTCTTAATGAAAACTGGCTGTGGAAATAATGCTTTATAGCAGCTATGCCTGTTCTCTTTTTATAGTTTGCTTTTGATGCATTTTTTTTGTTGTTGTTACAATAAATACAGGGGTTTTTTTTCTTTGAGTGGTTGCCCCACATATGCTTTCTAACAGGGATGTGTGCATTTCCAGCTGCTTGCCACCAAATACTTTAGCCTCTCCTGAATGAACTTATGCCCTTAAAATATGTGAGTACCTCCTGAAGGAGACTTCATCTACTTGTGTCAGTCTTACCATAGCATTGCAGCTCCATTTTCCTAGTTTCCTTGCTGTCCCTTTTTGAAGGCCAGACTCTATTCAGTGGTACCCAGTGATAGGACAAGGGGCAACAGGCACAAACTGGAACATAGAAAGTTCTATCTGAACATGAGCCACTAAGTTGGTCAAGGGTCTGGAGAATCTCTCTTACAAGGAAAGGCTGAGGGAGCTGGGCCTGTTCAGCCTCAAGAAGAGGTGACTGAGAGGGGACCTTGTTAATGTGTATAAATACCTAAAGGTGGGTGTCAAGAGGATGGAGCCAGGCTCTTTTCAGTGGTGCCAACCAATAGAACAAGAGGCAGTGGGCAGAAACTGATGCACGGGTTGTTCCACCAGAACATGAGGAAGAACTTCTATACTGTGTGAGTTCCCACACACTGGAGCAGGTTGCCCAGAGAGGTGGTGGAGTCTCCATCACTGGAGATATTCAAGAACCATCTTGGATACAATCCTGTGCCATGTGCTCTAGGATAACCCTGCTTGGGCAGAGAGGTTGGACTAGATGACCCACTGTGTTCCTTTCCAAGCTTACTGATTCTATGAGGAAAAACTTCTTTACCTTGAGGGTGACAGAGCAGAAGCGTTATGGAGTCTCCTTCTCTGAAGACATTCAAAACCCACCTGGATGCGATCCTGTGCCACCTGCTCTAGGTGAACCTGCTTTTGCAGAGGGATTGGACTAGATGATCTCCAGAGGACCCTTCAAACCACTGCCATTTGATGATTGTATGAATATTGCTTTGCTTGTGTTCTCAGTGCTTAGACAAAAATATTTATAGGTCGTTTGCAGTTTTGGATGTTGACTTTGAAGCTATTGCGCTTTGAGGGTCTCACTTGTTTGTCTGTTTCTACCTCTTAAGTAAATCTAAATTTTTGATGTTTGATATCAAAGCACATAGATTTTCTCTTCTTGTTTTCCTGTTTTCAAATGAAAAAGACAAAAATTTTGAGAATACCCAGTCTTGAGGAAGGTCTTTGCTTAGTACTCAGCAGGATTATCTTTATCGCCCTATGGCCCTGTATGTATTTATGGTGTGCTCTGGAGCAGACCTCGGTCAAGCAGCCTTTATCAGCTGCAGCAGAAGGAAAAAAATAGCACTGACAGAGCAGACAAAGACTTATGGCTGTATTTCTGCAATTGATGCCTTACCACAACCCTCTGTCAGGTCACAGTGTTCTTCAGTGAGCCCCCACGATGCACAGTTCCAGGGAAATCCCACATCTTTCCCTGGAGCTTCCATAGTATTAAAACCTTCAGAACTTCCTAAGAACATCTTGGAAACTTTTTCTCAGTAATGCATTTACCTTAATTGAAATACGTCATCTATTTGCATCCTTGAGGTACCTGGAATTATTCCCATCTTACAACACACCTGCTATTACAGTTGATGTACTGAATTAAGGCAAATTAAGGCAATTAAGGCCTGTGTCATTACTGTGTCACGAGTTCATGCAGTGGGCATATCCTGCAGCTTAGATCATAAGAGATGGAGTACTCTTTTTTGAGAAACCCCATTGTGGAAGAGCCTTCAGCTCTTAATGAGTGCCTTTGAGGCTTGAACTAACTTCACAAAAGCAGTCATTTGTTCTCTGCACCCCGAGTTGGCCTCCAGCAAGGCTCCTTATCTTTATAAGGGGATTGTCAATCATCTCCCTCCTCTGCTTTGGCTGTGTTGTTGATACAGAGCAGTAACTATCATCCTTATGCACCCCAGATCTTTGTTAGGAGACCACCCTCTTTATCTCCTCCCTTGAGTTTAATGGCTATTTAAGCAGCTGTGTAGACAGCAGGGTAAGTTTCTTTATTTTGAAGTAAATCCCCCTGTTAGATCCCTTGCCAGTAAGAGTGTCTACTTTGCCTACTCATCTTTCTCCATCCTTTTCACGAACATTCCTCATGGAAGCCTGCTTAGAAACACTACTGAATATCTTCCCCACTAGGTCTCCTCTCATTTCAGAAGACTGGAGCTTTACAGCAGCTGTTTTCTGATAACAAGAGGGGAAAAAAAAGGACAGAGACTTATTCTGAGTTTTAGAACCAGTGAACAATCTTTGTGGTTCAAGTTAAATATGGGAACTGCAGTTGAAATATTCCATCACTTCTTAAGGAAAACTGGTTTGTTTCATACATCTTCTGGGGGCTGTGCTTTCCATATTTTGCATGTTCTTGTGTAAACAGAAACAGTTTTTCATTGATCAAGACCACTTGACCTATGGACAAGAACATGTCTATAACTCTAAGGCTGTTCATGGAGGTCTCTGCACCAGTAGACATGTACATTTCAAGTTCAGTGGAGTTATCATCATTACTTCAAACAGGTACAAAGATTTCTAGAGATGATTGTGCAGCTGTTTCACTTACTCAAGTTAATTTAGGTGATGCTTTTTGTTTCATCGTGAGATATGGCCAGCATCTGCAAAGAGGAGCCTTCCATCTTCACCCCTTACCCTGTTATGGTTTTTCCCTGATTAGGATACAAAATCTCTGATGTCTCTTAAGTGCTTTGGAGCTCTGGGCTCCTTTTATGTCAGCTTTGATGGTGTTGCAGATCCTGATGGAAACTAATAGGACTGTGTGATATGTAGTGTAAAATGAAGCAGGAAGTGTTTTGATTTCTCCAAGCCATTTCTGGCTTCTGAATAAAGAATTGACATCCAAGACAATCTCCTTTATTTAATTTCCAGCACTGGCTATGTCTGGAATTTCATTTGTGTTGGATGCCAACAAGAGATTTGACTCTGCTGTGGGTGCTATGCTGGCCCAGATCAGATATGTTTCTAATTCACTGATTTGTGTTTCTAATTCACTTATTTGTGTTCCTGATTCACTGTTGGTTGTAGCTGATGATGGATGTTTTTCCTCAGTTCCAGCTCTTATTGAAAATACTGAGGAAGAATGCATTGAAGCTGCTATAATAATTATATTTATATTATCATGAATAAGTTTTCAACATCTGCTTGGGCCTTTGAGTTCTAAAATTGTCCCAAAGTTCAGATCAAAGGTTTATGGTCTGGAGAGCATCTCTCCACTTACAGTGCATTTACTCCAAATCAACTGGATACATTTTTGTTGATAGCAAGAAAAGATACAATTTGCCTCTTCTCAGCAGTGGTGGAGAGACAAGACACTAATTTAACACAGAGCTTGATGGAGTCACTTGCAAACTCTTTAAGACCTGCAGTTTAAAAAGTCAGCTGACTTTTTCCTTTTATCGTTCTCTTTTTTATTATTATTATTTAATTTAGTTTGGACAATGAAAGAAGCTGAAAGGGCTGAGGAAAGTGCACTGTACTTTTTTGGGTCATTATCCAGCTGCATATGGTTGGCTCACAGCTGGAGGGAGGTGTTAAGTGAGGTGACAAGGCTAAAAAAGTAGCTTACATCATATAGGTGAGTGTAACCAATACATAAACACTCAAGTGGATCAGGTGTCTTAAAAGATCTTCCAATTTTTGGTGAATAACCTTCCTTTTCCATACGTATAAATATTTAAAACTGTTTAGCCACTGGAGTGGAAGAGCATGATAAAGGGTTTCATTATAACCTGGACCATCTACACAAATGTTAACTGAATTCTAATTACTTGGCAAAATTCTGACCTTCCTTTATACTTCCTCCTCTTCTGGACATAGCAGAGACTAAGCTTGTTATTGATATTGATGAATGGAGAAAGGATTATAAACATTAATAATCTGAGTGTGGGGATTAGAAGACTGGAAGGGAGGAATTAAATGATAAATGAAAGAAATTTGATTTGAAGTCATTGACCCAAAAAAACATACGACAGTTTTTTTGAATATAAGTGCACATTAAACAACTGATTATTATCCCCCAAGCTAACTTCGTTTAAGCAATGAGGATTTATGGGCAAGGCTGAAGTTTTGTCTACAGATTTGTCTATATTTTTGAGAAAATATTTCTGTTATGAAAAATCATTTTAATTATATATAAAATTGAGATTTAGAATAGATGAATTTGTCACTGAAATAAACAAAGTACATCAAAACACAAAATGTTTTTGTACCTTGAGATCAGTAAATCTACATCTCCTAAAGGAGTCACATAAAAGAGTAATTTATTTTTTTGGAAATGCTTGTGACAATAAAAATCATGAAACAATCAAAATTTTCACCCTTAGAAAAGAAACTGGATTTTTTGATCTACTGAACTTTGGCAGAAATCTGAGTAAAAGAATGCAGTGGCACCTGTAGGTTTAGTAAATATTTTATCATTATTAATTCCATGCACTTGCAAATCTTTAGGTTTTTTTAAAATATATATTTGATGTCCATTGTTATAATTGTTTTCTCCTTAGCTGCCTGATCGGATCTTAACTGCTTTGGATCCTGACACGAACATAACAATTTAGTTTCATTTCCCCCCCCTGAATTCCTTTTAGATTTATTCCTAGGCACTATGCTCTATATTATATATTATTCATTATTCACTGGAGAGAAAAGCAAAGTACGTATGTAAAATGAAATGAATGGTGAAAGTTAAGAAGTTCAGAAACATTTATTTAAAGGTAGGAGAGCATATGCATCATGCTTGAAGTTGGGAGCTGAGGTCCTGTTTTTCATTTGAATTTAGACTTGTAAGTACTAAAGTAAACTTAGAAAGTGAAGTTTGTGTTAATCAAATCATCAAGACAAACTTAAAACATAAGACTGGAGAAGACAAGGCTCCAGGGAGA
>VZRW01000193.1:0-103414 GCA_013398125.1 Aegotheles bennettii
TTACTTGATTTTGTACCCAGTTTGTACCCAGATTTTGTACCACTGATTATACATCAGTGCTGATACCTAAAAAAGCTTCCTCTGTTGTCTGTGCTGTCTTAGCCAGAGTTTGATGTCTAGCCCAAAGCTTGAATGTATGTAACACGAAGCAAATGTTCCACACATCTTCACTGGCTAATGCCTGTTTCAGAGAAATAGTGGTAAAAGCAGGTCATTCAGAGCTATACATAACAGTAAGATATTATAAGTCTCATTTGCACTGGAAGACATTCAGTGAAAGAATGAGCTCAGTACAATTCACGTAAAGGTGATCCAGTTTTGATGCTGATTCTCTCTTCTACATTTATTACCAGATAAGAAGACCTTGCGTGGTACCATATCAGCACATACCTAACAAATGTGTGTACATATCAGGAAAAGGTGAGTCACAGTCCACATACAAAAAGTTCTGGAGAAAGGGCTTGCCAGGCAGCCTGTGGTGCAGTTTACAAGCATTACATACTTAGGAAATCCTATCTTCACTTGCCCCAGCACTCTTGGATATTATTTCATATTAAAGCATAATATTTGGCAACATCTATGACTATATTTGGAGAAATTAAAAGCAATAGTCTCGATTTCTGCTTAAAGACATCTGCCTAAGGGAATGTGGGCGAAGATGTGCAGAATCCCGGAGGGTTGCTAGATGGTGCTAAAGCATACACAGAAGTGTATCACATGCAACTGCTGCACCAGCTGCTTCGGTTATGAGTTCCTGTAAAAGAGAGAAAAACCGAAGATGTTTTCTGTCTGTCCTGTTTTCTACATCACCTTCAATGGAAAGAACACATTAGCTTCCTTGGTTTCTCAGAGAATGTTTTGTTCAGATTTGCCCCAGTTTACTAAGCCCACATTTTTACTTACTTTTATAGTGTTTTCTATTTACAGCAGGACTGACTAAATATATTTTGATGAGGAGACAATTTATGAGAAGCTGGCATTTCAGGAAGACTGACATTATTCAGGAGAAAAAAATATATATTTTTAAAAAAACTTTTCCAGAAGGATACACGTTGACTTTTGTATTTCAAAGAGCATATTCACTTAGAAATTTATACTTGCTCAATTTTTGTAAATGTTTACTTGACTGGAGGAGGGAGAAATAAAGTGAATAACATCTAAAAAGTAAAGTGAGAGTTGCGCCAAAAAAGGAACTGAATGTTTCAGGTAGAATGAAAAAGAGTTATTTTGTACATTTCCTGGTTTCACAAAGCAAACAATATAACTAAGCTAAAACATATTATGTTGAATATATTGCAAACCAAACCTCACTTTGCTCTGGTTTTGGTTTCATGCAATGTATGTGTTTCTTATTTGCACAGTTACAGTAATTATGATTTGCAATATGTTTCAATGTGTTTTAAGTGCATCCTGTGGTGTCATTTGAGGGGTTCTTTTAAGAAACCTATATAAGCTTTTATTCATATTGAAGATAAAATCTTTTCTCAAGGGTATACATGAAAAAGTCACACAAAGCCTATTAAAAAATAAAAGGTAAAATATATGACATTTCCTATGGGAAAAACTGTGGTGTCAGATAATGGGTAGGAGTACACAAGGGATAAAATTTATTCTTTGGTGATTAGTTGAAGTATTTATGTTAAAAATGTAAGAATTATTCTCAGAGTGATTAGCTATTGTTTGTATATGGTGTCATTTTCAAAACTACTTAAAATTAGAAAAAATTAATTCTAATTTGTTTTGATGCCAATAAATCCTGGCAATGACAACATTTGCCTGAGTAGTTTGAGGGAATTTAACGTTAATCAGGTTTTTAATTAGGAAAACAACAAGATTGACTATAATTCTGTGGATCAAGCTGTAACAAACTTCCTCGTAGGTCATACACAATTAACTTACAGCCAAAAGAGCATGAAACCACACTGTGATTTAACAAGCCCAAAGTCTGCTCAAGGTTCATTCATAAAACGATTCGATCAGACTGCTTTCATCAGCAGCATTATTAGATAGCATCAATGGTGTTCTCAGTTTTATTGAGTAGTTACTTCCTTTTCCATGTATATAAATAGGTGGCTGTTTTCATCATATTTGAGTGCCTCATGCCCTACTGAAATTCCTATTCTTGTCCCACTATGATATGGAATATTGTGTCCAAGATAGGACAATCTAAATAATCAGAAGAAGAAAATTGCTGAGAGAAACTCCTATGACAAATGAACACTTACTGGCATGAGGCATTATCTCGGTATGATGTTTCCTACCAGCATGACATCTGAGCAAGGGAAGAGAGAAACTTGCTCTGGCCATGCTCAGAACTGACCAAACATCAGCTATCAATGGTTAACATGATCCCAAGCCCAAACAAGGCTAACAAGGTCATATTGGTTTTAGATTGCAATTGGATTTCATACCAGCAGCAAGTCCTTGCCTGAAATACACACTGAAGACAAGTCCTTAAAAAATGAAGATTTTTATCCCTTTTGTTATTAATGGACTCATATTAGGCTGTCTTTGTCTGTGGTTATATTTTGTTTATTTTGGCATGAAACATCACTGCTCACAAAAGAGCCAATGACATTCCAGTAATGTAAATGAAAAATTGTTCTCATCTATTTGATCAATATTTAGATTAAAAGGCTGTTCTCAGATAAGTAGAGAGTACCTTAAAATTAGTCTTGATTAATTTAAAAATTCTCTAACAAAATAATTTTTAACTTGAACTAGGGAAAATCCATGTTTTATTCTTTGCCCTGTTCCTACTAAAAATGCATGTTAATGCTATATTATATATTTGAGAAATCACAGTGTGATAGCCAAAGCTCCGCAGTACTTCCCACTTTTTGTCAGGCTTTGCACCTCTTGACATGAGTTTTCACCTGGATCACTTTGTTAACCCTGACTGATTGTACAACCTCTCCTGAGGCAATGACTTAAGCCTCAAAACCCCTTGGCATAAAAGAAGTACTGCCCAGTGTGGACTTATTTCACACTGACTATTTGCAGATTTTATGTAAGGAATGTATATACTGAGAAAAGCAAACACTCAGTAGAACGAGGACTAGGACACCATTCTCATTTGCTGCTGGCAAGCTTACTATTGCTAGAAAAGAGCATAGTTCTCATTTAAATACTGATTCGCTATGCCAAACAGACGCTTCAGTGAAAGCAGCCAAGAGCTGTGTTCCGCCCTCTCCTATTCCACCTGAGTAACAGACAGCTGAGGTATTAGGATGCTTCCTTGGGTGTCTGGGCATGAAGTGAGGCACATTTATGAGTGACACAGCTCAGAAGCAGAGAAAGAGATTACATTCAGGTCTGTGTCTTCCTGCATGACTGTACTGACCACAGAGCAAATACCCATCATGATCATAGAGAGACTGCCAGTAGCAGAGGCTGGTGTGCTCCTGCACGGACAGCCCTGAGCCAACAGCAGCCCAGCAGAGCTCTAGCAAGAGCTAGATGGCAACTGCCCATCATGGGCAGACAAATGAGCACCTTCAGAAGAAATTACATCATTATTAGTGAGGTGTTAGGCAGAGGTGACTGTGGACTTTGGTTCTTTCACAGCCAGTGCAGTAGCCTCGCTGACATTCTGAGGATCATAGTTTTTGCCTGAAGAACTTAAGTTGTGGGTGATTTGTCATGTACCACCCAAGCCCATGAATCTACTCAAATAGTAATTCCACAATGTGAGGAAAAAAACTTTCTTGCTGAAGGTGATCTAGCTCTGAATGATCTAGACCTTTCTTAAGAAAGGTTTTCACTGACCTCGGAAAAGGTTAGTGTTTATGGACTTTCTACTCAGCTGAGAAATGCCTGTAGTGGCCTTTAAGGATGTATGTTTATCAGTCACGCTTTTGTTAGGTTCAAATGGGAGCTTTTGTGAAAAGGACACATAATGACTCTTGATATTTACTGTTTCACAAAGGTTTCTGTGAAGTACCTGTAATGAGCTCTGTATCTATTTGAAAAATAAGAGTTCCCATGATAGCAATTATTATGAAAGTATCTGCATTTAGAGTTAAGTGCATATGAAGAAAGGAGATAAATTTTCTTTTTGGTATCCATAAACATTCAGAATAAGTCCAGTGATAAAATTTGCCATAGATTAATAGAAGTCTAAAATTATGCAGAAATTCCCAGGTTTTGAAACTAAGCAGTCAAATAATAACTAGGTACATAGATTATTGTTGACAGAGGTTGATGAACAACCAGACCTGTCCTTTAAATCAATATATAAGTGCATACATGCCAGAAGTCAGGCTAGGCTACCTGTGACCCACTTAAAGTTTTTGTTCTTTTGGGTTTTGGGTTTTTTTGTATGCCATTTCTACTATTGGTGCACCACACATGTGTAAGTAATAATCAAAACCTCCAGGAGCTTAACTTTCATTACACAAGCTGATGGCTGGGTCACACATGGACACATCTCTCCTGAAAAAAGATCGCATAGAATTGAAATCTACTCACCTCCTGCCTGTTTCAACATGTTTTTAGCCCCACATTACTCTTGAAACCTTTAAAAGTACAGGCTTGTTTTATACAGTTTTGGATGCTTTCTGTAGCAGGAAATAATAGTGCTTTTAAAATGCAGTGAGCTGTCTGCAGAGCACATAAGCATTCTACCCAGAGAGCATAATATTAAAGCAGTAACATGCCTCATTTCAAAGCTAAATCTATCAAGGTCTGAAGCAAATAGTGCTAAAAAATCCTTCACCAGTAGGAAATGTAATCACCTCTGAAACTGTAAGCCCTCAGAGCTGCTGAGACAAGGGAATTTCAGACCTTGATTGTAATCTTATTATGAACAAGACACATTATCTTTGGTATTTGGAAAGTGAGCCCAGTGCTTTGCATTTGGTTGCAGTATTTCCACTTGTATCCTGTCAGAATGAGAGGAATCAGCAGAGGCACATGTCGGTTGAGCTCTGAGCTGTACCAGAGAAAGCTGTAAAAACTCACAGCTTATTTATATTAAAATATTTTTTGGGTAAGTAATGCAAACAACGGAGTAAAACGTAAAGAAAGTAAATCATGAGCAGGAGGTGAGCAGTTTGTGTATGTTTCAGAGCTGTGAAGAAACTGAAGGAATGCCAGAGTTGAGTTAATTTCCTATTCACTACATTCCCCAGACTAAGAATAGAATAAAAGCACAAAACACATGCATCTCTTTTAAAAGTAGGCCTTGGAAAATAAAACAAAAGCAACCAGTCCGGACAGGAAACACTAATGTCTGGGAAATAGTAAGAACTATTCCACAGAAAAAGGAAAGCATCTTGCAGATGACCTTATACTTGCTTGTGCAGGCCAGAATGAGGTCTGGGACATGGAGGGAGAGAGGGGATTGGAAAGGGGGAGGAATGATTACTTTTATCCTATTGTTTATTCAGTATAAATAAAGAATGATGATTTAGAGACAACACATGCAAAGTGCTGGCTTCAAAGCGTTAGTCATCAGCAAGGCCAAATCTTCAAAGGTGCAAAGCCTCTTGCATCTTCTGTTGGCTGCACAGTCACTGGCAGGGTGCAGCCCTTTTAGCAGCTGGTCTCAGGAGGAAGATGAAAAAACCCATCACCAAACAATATCATAAGATTGTAAGCAAAACAGGACAAAACTCCCAGCACACTGCATATCCATTTTACAACTAGACATGCCATCTGCTCCCAATCTGTCCTTAAAAATTCAAGTTCATCACTTAAGCAGAGAGCTCCTCAAAGACAGGAGTACTTGACTTTGACTCACAGCCGTAAAAACTCCAGTCAAATTTTCTGTGTACTAGAGTTTTTTGTTAGAGCTCCATTAGGAAGAAAGGAAGAAAACTCTTCACCACATTAATCATTTTAAGAACCTCCTGGTCTGTAAGGACTTTCTTGTAAAACATGTGGTTGAACTGAGAAGTTCGTAAGTGAGTAGCTCTATTGAAATCAGCATGACTAAATGCTTAGCAACAGGAGCAAGGGAAAATCTTGCCAAAAATAAATGGATGTTATTTTTCAGGAAAACTCTGGTGGCCTTTCTATACTTAAGGATCACAGAGGTCCTTAAGCAGATACACAGATGAATGCAAAGGCTTGTGGGCACTTTTACAAATACGCACACATTTTATCAATAACTTTTTGCCCAGGTACTGCCTGGATGGATAAGTAGTTTAACTGTGTCAGCACTCATGATGCCCACAAAGAAGCAGGGCAGAGGGTGTGTCTTCTCAAGGAGTGTTAGTCACAATAGTGGTCTAAGTGGCACTCAGCATGGCAGATTGGTCCTATAAGGTCATTTCTGACTGTGATTTCCACATTGAGCTCATATTCAGGCAGAAGTGAGTTGAGATGTCTTGTGTGAGGATTTCTCATTTCAATATATGCAGTTGTATAAAGCACAGAGCTGCATGAGAACTAATTCATTCCTGGTATGGAGCACTCTTGTTCAAGGTAACTGAGCACAAATGCCCAGAATAAAATCCAGTGTTCATAGATAACTGTGTGAACTGCCCCTGGCTAAGGCCACGCTGGCAAGGAAGCATGGAGGCTTCTTCGGGAACTCACTGGAAGTATTCCTAACACATCATTGGTGATCATGCAGGTGAAGCACTTAAATTTTTTCCATCTATGTACAGGAACAGAGCTAATACACAGGATGGCTTCTCTTAGGTTTTTTTTTTTTTCTTCCTCCATTCTCTCCCTTTGTATTTGGCTGACTGGAAGATCTCTAGCTTCAGGTTTAGCAAAAACATGCTGCCAATCAGATTAATTTAATCTAAAATAACCTAGTCAGCTTTAACAGCCATGAAATTTTAACATTGCCACTGTGCATTATTGTTTGTTAGAAATGTAACTAGTCTTCAGCATATTTTAACTACATTTTTCAATATATAATTTTAGCCTGAAAAATGTAAAATCAATGGCAGTGCTGAAAACAATTCTCAATGATTTGAAGGTAATATGTAGTACCTGATCATTAAAATGTGAGCAGCAGCAGCTAAACAGGATGCCTACAAGATGAAATGGGGAATAAAACACAGGTTTTATTTCGGAGTAATCTCATGATTTAATTATTATTATTACAGAAGTCTTTTCTAATAGGAATCTTGTTACAATATGATCACCATATGTTAGATTTACTTTTAAAAAAGGAAAAAAAGTTTACTTTTTAATGCTGTATTCCCATGTCATAGAATCATAGAATCATAGAATGGTTTGGGTTGGAAGGGACCTTAAAGATCATCTAGTTCCACCCCCCCTGCCATGGGCACCTCCCACTACACCAGGTTACTCAAAGCCCCATCCAACCTGGCCTTGAACACTGCCAGGGAGTGGCCAGCCACTTCTCTGGGCAACCTGTGCCAGTGCCTCACCACCCTAACAATAAATGATTTTTTCCTAGTATCTAATTTAATCTACCCTTTTCAGTTTAAAAGCATTACCTATCATCCTATCACTATGTTCCTTGATAAAGAGTCCCTCTCCAGCTTTCCTGTAATCCCCTTTCAGGTACTGGAAGGCTGCTATAAGGTCTCCCTGGAGCCTTCTCTTCTCCAGGATGAACAACCCCAATTCTCTATCAGTCTGTCTTCATAGGAGAGATGCTCCAGCCACCTGATCATCTTTGTAGCCCTCCTCCGGACTCGCTCCAACATCTCCATGTCTTTATTTTGCAGACTCCAGAACTCGACACAGTACTCCAGATGGAGTCTCATGAGAGTGGAGTAGAAGGGGAGAATCACCTCAACCTGCTGGTCACGTTTCTTTTGATGCAGCCCAGGATACCATTGGCTTTCTGGGCTGCAAGCACACACTGCTGGCTTATGTTGAGCTTTTCATCAACTATAATCCCTAAGTCTTTCTCCTCAGGGCCATTCTCAATCCATTCTTCTTCACCCAGCCTGTATTTGTGTATGGAATTACCCTGACTCAGGTGAAAGACCTTGCACTTGGCCCTGTTGAACCTCATGCAGTTATGTGTCATGCATCATGTATGAGTATGTTGCAAATGACATCATTAGAAAATAGCACTTGATTTGCTTGCCCTTCATATCCTGTTTTACTGATTCCACTTCACTCTAGCAATGCCTTATAGCAAATTTTTTCATCTCTTTTATAAGCAGATAAGGAACTTTACATTTTTAACTTCCTGGCAATAAGTTTCATAACAAAATCAAGTTTGATGGCAAGCCCCCTTTCAGGAATGCATTATAAATTAATTAATCTGCCTTGGTTTCACTTACAAGTTAGGGCTTCTCTCTAAAATGTATTATTCTGTCTAAAATGCGTAAGGGAACTGGCAGCTGACAGAAAAGGTTTTGGAGTTCAATTTATCTGGAGTTCACATTTTTGCTTGGTTTAACTTTAGAAGTCAAGGATCCTGGCTGGGAAAGTCATTGAAATTCAGAGGACTGAAAAGAAAAAATCTTTGAGCTCTATGAAACAGAATCCTCTGTTTTCCCAGCCATAACAGCATGATACTATTAAGCAGTGTCTTTGATCTGCAATAAGCATATCTAATTTGAATTCACTTGATATTACTGCTAGCAGCAGCTAAGCCTTTGTGCATCTTCCAGATTGAAGGAATATTATTGTGTAAGGAATATCTTCATGCCAAGCAGGAAGGGACATTTGAATCATATCCTTTTCCTTCTCAGAAAATGTCACATGCTACAATCTCCAGCACATCTGTTACTTGGTTAGACTACCACAAGACAAGAATGAAATCTGTCAAGCAGCATGGTGGAAGAGGAAGTAACTGATAGAAAACTCCATAACTTTCTACTACTTTATCATACAATCTTTATAAATTCCTTCAGATACGTGCCACACATTTCAGTCACAAGATGAACAGAGAACTTAAATAACTCCTAAATATTGACAAAGGTTTTTTCTCCCTCAAAGTCTTCTCTCTTTACAGTAAGGAGATTCTTACTGAGAACTTTGCTTCTTGATCTTGCTGTGACCTGCCATAATAATCTCAGTTTTCTGTTTTCAAAACGCTTCCACCAGTCACTGCATTAATGACTTGTTTCAAGCTTACCCTGGAAAACAATGATAACTCTTCGGGGCTTGTATGTAAGAGAAACACATTGTACTGTGGGGCCTCATCCAGTCTATCACTTGTCTACCATGGTCTTCTTAAGTCCTTCAAAAGATTTGGATTGGGTCCCCAACTTTTTACCTATGTAAAAGCCTGTGCAGCACCAATGAAAACACAGTAGCTCCTGTTAATATAACTAGCACACTCATTGCTATTCAGCAAGTAGTGTCAGAGAGGTGACTATGGTGGAACAGCCTGTGTAAGTCATGAATGGAGAGGTCTATTTCTTAATCTACAGAGCTTCGGTCATGATCTTTGGACTTGTCTGGGAGACCAGCATGCAAACAGCTCATGCAAAGCCAATAATGTCAAATAACACTGCTGAATCTTCTAAAAAGTGAGTACTTCTGGTTATTCCAGGAGCTCCATGTCAAGCAGATCTTCTTGTTTGGTGGCTTCTTTGGGGAGCAGAAGACTCCTGGAATCACACCATCTGACTGTGAAACAGAGGGAGTCTACCCAAGGTCAATCACTATTCCTATTCTGAAATCTACCCTGAGGACAGACAATCTTTCCTTACATGACAGGAGAATACATAATAAAGATATTACGTGTCCTGTGTTGACAGGCATTCCAGACGGATGTGAAAACTTGTCTGAAACATATCCAGTGCACAGTATAAAATCATAAGAATGTTTTTAAAGAGCAATATTGCCCTCCCTGGAAGTGGGAGATCCTGATTGTGAATTTTTTTTTCCACTCTAATGGAAGAAGAAATCTTAGATCTTGTAAGTTTCCTAAATATTATTTCACAAGAAAGATAAAAGAAATCTTTTCTGTGCAACCAATTTTTATCTATCTACACCCATTTTGCAGGTCTTTAGTTGGCTAAATAAGCATCAGCCAGCAGCCTTCTATATCCTGTATTATTCAGAATGGGGTATATCAGAATTGGGAGCTTCATTTAAAACACAGACAGAGCAAGAGAACCTAGCAAGAAGCAATGTCAAAGGAATTTTCCAGGGCTGGAGGCTATATAGAGGCATTGAAAAAGCACTGTTAGCTGACTAACAAGCCATGGGTCTTCAGAAGGACACAGGAGGACAAAAGATTTCAGTACCCTAGAGATGATGCCTAATGGTTGTATAGAATCTATGACAAAAAAAAAAAGAGAATAGGCTCTTTTTTAAAAAAAAAATCATAATTATTCTCCCCTCTCCTCTATCCTTTTATTATGTTTCTTTTAAATAGATTATTTCCCCTTAAAATCTTAATACAAAAATGTTACATGCTAATTCTGCAAGGGCTGCAGGGAGCAGGGGTAGCAGACTAATTTTGGTACCCAAGTTTTGGATATGGTTCAGTCACCAAATGATTTAAGATTGAATGCTTATGAATAATAGCATTTCCAATTTACTTACTGAGGGAATCCATGCTCAGACATTTTATACATTTAATTCCTTCAAGGTTTCTTTTTTCTCTTTTTCTTTTTTTTCTTTTTCTCTTTTTTTTTTTCTTTTTCTCTTTTCTCTTTTCTCTTTTCTCTTTTCTCTTTTCTCTTTTCTCTTTTCTTTTTTTCCCCTTTTCCCTTTTTTCTTCTTTTCTCTTTCTCTTTCTCTTTCTCTTTCTCTTTCTCTTTCTCTTTCTCTTTCTCTTTCTCTTTCTCTTTCTCTTTCTCTTTCTCTTATTTTTTTAAACTTATTTTTTCTTCCACTGTGGCAAGCTATGCCATCCTTTAGAAATGGTAGCACTAGAGTGATTTCTCTAAAACGATTTCTCTAGACCTGATCCAAAACATTCACATACAGGTTGCTGTGTTTGAATACAGAACTGTTTTTTGGCTACTCTTGAAATGTTGTCCCTCTTCTAGGTCCTCAAGGAAACAGGTTCCTTCTATCTGGAGACTATCCATCAGGAGGATATGAAAAGGAGAAAAAAATACAAGCAGTATACTCCACGTGTAGTATGGTGTAGCCCACAAGTGACTGGAGCTAAGAAAATTATCAGTGGATTTCTCTTATTATGGTGGTGCCAGGATTTTGGGAACAGCTCATTGCTCCTCTTCAGCACAGTGAAAATGTGCCTTCACAGAAGATCTGTCCTTTCCCACACAGTCACCAACAGACATTTCCAAGAGAAAAGCCTTTGATTTTCTCAGATTTCTTTCATTGAAATACAATCAACACCAAGATGGAGATCATAGAATATCATTACCAGTAACAAAGCATATAAGTTAATGGAAAGAATTGTGAATGGTGTATTTTTAATTTTTTTTACACAAGAGGTATAGTGAGAAATAGAAAATAGATTCAGCCACCTGCTTCATGTTTTAGAAAAGCAGCAAGAGGTGTGTAAATTCGGTACCAGAGATGAGCTCATTGAGTTCATGGAGATGGGTATACTTTATTCACCTATTCCCTACATTGCTTCTCACACAGTGAGGTTCCAGACTGGCATAAATAATAAGAAAGAATAAAGAGTTCTTGAATAAGTGTGTTTTAAAATCAAAGGTCTCATGCTGGTTAAATACAGAGCCAGAGACAATTTGGCACAAACTCATCTTATGGCAACTTAATTCAACATCTGACTTTGTTCCGCTGCACTTAGAAGCTGGTCTAAGATTTTTGCTGACAGAGTGAGCTGCAGCACAGGAAAGCAGCCTGAGGCACATCAGGATATTGAGTTGGATGAAGAATGGACAAGTGTCAGGTCTGCAGTAAGGTAGGTTGTGTGGGACCCAGCACCAGCTCTCTGTCATCTCCTTTCCCCCATGTTGCAGCCCAGCAGCCCTGGAGAGGATCCCTGACCCCATTCAGCTGCTCTTCCCTGCCACCTGCCTGCAGGCCCAGCTTCATCACAGCAGCTCCCCTTGGCAGGCATTGGCCCAGCCACAGCTTTCCTTGAAACAGTGTGGGGACTAGCAGCAAACACAACCCATCACAAGTGCTGCAACTAATTTATTTATCAAGGAACCACATGCCACTACCTGTAACTGCTCATCATAAGCAAGGATATATGGGCAGAAAAATACAGATTTTTTTTAGCTCCATTGAAACAAACAGAAAGGATAAATGCTTTGCCAAAACTCATTCTCAACAAGTAAACAGGAAGAAGCAAGAAGAGAAAGCCAGGACCTAAGGAGACCTAGGTAGAGAGAAGGTACATACACTAGTTTGTCTTCACCACTCCTATGAAGAATAATTAAATCTGCAACAAACTTCTGCAGCATTATGAACTGAAAAAGAGGAGGTGAATCTCCAGCTGATGTTGTCATCAATAAGACCAATCTGCCTTTAGTATTAGAGACCTCTGTCATTTTTGCTTAAAAAGAACTGCAGTGTGCACTAGATATGGATACGGCTTGTGGCACATGGAGCTATGCTAACAAGTCTTCCATTGCATGTAGTGTTCCAATATTTGTTTGAATTTGGAGGTATTCCAAATTCAGATGAAAACCCAGGCAGTGACAGCAGACTCCAAAGCAGATGAAGATTTCTAGCCAGATTTATTAATATATAATGAAACTGTTCTCAAGCTACACAGCTGAAAGACAGCATATTAAGCACAATATCTTACAAGATCTTCTTTGCTTAGTAATAGTGTTTACAGAAAGATTTAAAATAAAACCAATTCCCTCTGCTTAGAGTGCAGACCCTATGCAAGCACTGTAGGGGTCTCTTTTTCATGGAAGTAAAGTTGAATTTAGGGAATCAAATAATGTGTGACATTTTCACCAAAGAGAGAAAACGACTTTGAAGTGCAGAGGCCTCCTATATTCAAATAAAAAGCAAACTCTTGTGTCTCCACAACTTTTACTTCCCATGTCTGTACATAAATAATGATTCAATAACATCCCTGAGGGAGTGGGCACTGAAGGAGGAGCTCTCTGAGGCAAGAAGAAAGCAATGCAATGAAGCTCCCACTTAATTATCCCCTCTGCTGGAGTTCCCCACAAAACTCAGCTAAAGAAGTTCCTCCATCTTCAATAACTTTCCTCTAACAACACCACTAAAAAATGCCAATAGGAAGAAAAACATCTATATGTGTAAGAGAGATGTAAAATTTAGTGAACAAAGTCCCTGAACATTATCATGAGTGAGATTGTTGCCAACAAGGAATTTGTAGAAATATTAAAATAAGAAATAAAGAGGCGATATCTAGAAGGATCTTGATTCATCAAAAAAATTTGTGATATTTGGTTTCTAAATATTAAATATTCACTCTGTTTCTTCTCCTCTTTTCTAGTTCTTATTGAGCCTTGATGAATGAAAGACAACTACAGATCAGAAAAACTGTGAGTTATTACAGGACCTACTTGTTGGAAGCATTATTTGTGTTTTTAAGTCAGAAACACAATTTCTTCTTTTCTCATGCAGATGAGACTTATTTCAGCAAAGAAATATATATAGAGAGAGAAGTCCAGCAACTTTACTAGAAGAGATAGGTTATTTATAAATTGGCCCCGAAAAATAAATTCAGAGATATCTTGTTCTTCGGATCTTCATGTGTATGTCTTCATATGCCAGCTGCAAATACAAAGGCACTTTTGGCTGTTATGAACACTGATGTAAGTAACCTAAGTGGGATCCCAAGGGATCTCTTTCTCTGTGGTATTAATCTCTGTTTGTCCCAGTGAGGTATGAGCTGCCCCAAAGGGCTAAGAACTGGGTCCTGAACCACTGCCTTCCGTTCCAGATGTAAAATTGCCTGAGGATCTCCGCTCCAGCCCCTGTTATTAGGTGAATGACAGAGAACTGTCAGAAGCAAACTGCAGCATGGCTGTTCCCTGTTTGCAGGTCCAACAGGAGCTCAGTACCAACCGCATGAACCAAAAGAAGTAATGTACCAGAAGCAGGAGCCTGGGCCCTCAACAATCATCTCCAGTTGCTGTTATTCCTATGGCCCTAGGACTAATGATGCAGGTCAAAGTGCAACAGCTCAACCTGAAGAGACATTTCCAGTCCAGCAATATATTGATATTTAATAACTACAGCAGTGAAGGGAGAAATTAGAAAGAGATTTGAAACTGGATAATACACATTCCAGGTGAGTGCTCTGAGGAGGATAAAAACTATAGGCACAAATGTGACCTTCTCTTACGTGTGGGACAAATGAGTCTTGCGAATACTGACTGAGTTAATGCTTGTGGGACATAATAAGAATGTATCTTACCCTTCTTGTAGATATCTTCATATCTACCCTTCTTGTAGATAAGCGTTACATTTGCCAATTTCCAGTCAGCTGGAACTTCTCCAGTTAACCAGGACTATTGGTAAATGATTGAAAGTGGCCTGACAAGTTCTTTTGCCAGCTCTCTCATTACTCTGGGGTGAATCCCATTGAGGCCCATAGACTTGTAGGTGACCAGTTGGTAAAGCAGGTCACTAACCAATTCCTCCTGAATTCTGGGGGCTTCACTCTGCTCCCCAACTCTAACTTCCAGCTCTGGGAGAGGGTTATCCTGAGGACAATCGGCCTTGGTATTAAAGACTGAGGCGAAGAAGGTACTTAGTACCTCTGCCCTCTCCTCATCCTCTGACACCGTTACCCTCTGCATTTAATAAATGATGGAGGCTCTCTTTAATTCTCCTTTTACTGCCAATGTATTTATAAAAACTTTGAACACAGAAAATTTTGTCCTGCTAGTGTGACTTTGTTTTTTTCTGAAGGTGCTGGTTAGAGAGTAAGGGACATAAACCCTCACAGTGAAATAAGTGAGGATGAGAATGCATGGTCAGATTGTTCCACTGTGACAACTGTGTCTGAGCTCTCCTACAGATGCAACACCAAGCAGCTGACTCCCCACGAGCAGGCACCCCACCTCACATTTAGTGTATGGGGTAGCTGTGAGTTTTCCTTAGGTTTTCTCCAGCTTAGGGCCCGCAGCAATACCTGGCTCTCCAGGAAGGACATCAGTTGATGCCACCCTCCCTGTGCAGTGGGGATATAAGTCTACATGGAGAAAAGATAGAGGGCACAGAGCTCTAATATTTTCAATCACATCTCTGATATTACTCTGTCTGTTATGTTTTCTGATCTCTGAGTGTACATGCAGCAACTTGGACTAGATTTACTCCTAATCATACCTTCCAAGTAACACTGAAATAATTTCTATGAGAATCAAGCTCCAAGGCATGGAAGTGTTTACTTCCATGTCTCATTAATACCTGGTAGTTTCTTGAATAGCTTCAGGTTGCAGGAACACCATACACATTCTGTTCTGAATGGGCAAACCATTAAAAATGCTGTCAAGACACAATCACAGCCTGGCGGCAGTGAAAGGGCTTAGAAACAGTAGCCACAACGATGTTCTTTATATTTATGAATGTGAAGCCTTGTAAAGAAAATAAATGAGAGTTTGTAAGATAAATGAAGTTTCTGAGTTCCCATGAGCTCCACAGGTATGATAAATCTTGCTATTGAACCACAGTAAAGTTTTAATTGACTAAATTTACGGATACATTTTATTCAAAATGCCAATAACTTTGGAGCAAAACACTACATAGAGCAGGCTGGGGAGGAAGATAAGCCTTTGCTGCCTATTCATTATTTATCTTTTTTATTACTTCTAAACTAAATATAGTGCTATAATAGATGTCGATTATCATCATGACTTCCATATTCTGTTTACATTAAAAATTAAAAAAGAAATCAATATAAAAGAATTTCAAATACAGTGCACTGAAATAAGAATTAAAAACCCCTTTTGTGAAGAAATTATGTAGGAGAAGTGACTTTGCAGGCTATGAATAACAGTCTTTCAGTAAGCCACCTAACAGACTTAGATAGAATTATAATTTAGGATGTATTAGTTGGACAAAGAAATATTAATATTTTACCCCAAGATAGGTTGCATCAAGATTAGCAAGGTAGCAAATTTCAACTTTTCTTTTCCTCCATTTTCAGTGTCAGGAAAAGAAAAGAAGTCTTTTTTATATTGTCTGTTGGAGAACAGCTCCTACCTAGTGAATTTTCCTAGTGCACTTAATTTCTTGGAAGAATTTAAACCTTTAAACACTTTGGAACATATTTGTTAACTATGTTTTCTTAGAGAAAATATTTACTATTACATCATTATCTGAATGAGCATTTCTACTTGTATAATGCAAGGATTCTGCTTACAACCTTCTAGCAGTTTTACAAGAGCTCATTTTTGAAAGTGTATTTAAGATTTTTAGTAGTATTTCACTTATGATGTTTGAATGAGAAAAATAACCATACTAACATTACTAATATTTAGTTCAGACTTCAAACACCATATTGAATGTCACTTTTTAAGTTCCAAAATGTAGACCATATAGATCATTATATGTAAGTAACAATATTTTTACCCAGTGCTAGAAAATATCTTACTTTCCTCCTGGTTTAAAAACAACTCAGCCTGTATTTCTTTTTCTTTAAATCACAAAAATCCATTAATTTTAGCATGCCATTAACTAACAAAACCCACAAAAAACAACCAGATTTATTTATACATACATAGCTCTGATAAAAGAAATAAGAAAAAACTACAGAAAGTGTCTAACAATATTTTAAAACAGGTTGCCTTTATGAAGTCCGGATAATGAAATAAACATTCAAGTTAGTCTCTCTACAATGTATGACAACTTGTTTATATTCTTGAAAGAGCCTGTGAAAAGCTTGTTTGCAATTAAGTACAGTAATGGTGTTAATGGGACACGAACCTTATTCAAAGGGAATAAACCCTTGTCATAGACATATTTTCATTTTGTTATGGCTGTGAACGGAACCTAAGTATTCAACTGTACCTACCCTGTGTACTCAAATATACAGAGCTAGACCCTGTGAGTAGCAAAAGGATGGACTGAAAATATATTTCAAAGACCCACACACATGTGAAGATTTTGCATTTGCCTTTTGGGTTTTGACCTTTTAGAATTCACAGGCTTCACTGTACTGCTGAGGACAGAGAACTTACTGGAGCTAAAACAGAAGGAGTTATAATCACATGAATTCAGGAGCTTTGAATCTTAGAAATACAAAAAATACCTTTACTTACAACAGAATTGGACTGATGGCAATACCATCAGGACAGCAGAGGATATAAACAGAGATATAAATACAGCGAATTACCTGACTTCATTTTTAGTTCTTTTCTATTTTAAAGCCCTAATACATTAAAACTGAGAGCTACTAAACCCAGGTGGATCTTCATGCCCTACCATGGATACATTTGTTTTCACTGAGCCTTACTTCATTTATGTCCTAAAACTTTAAGGTTATACGGTACTGGCACAATAATACCATAATTATACTGTAAGCAATTTGGCTGCATTATTTGTTTCTCCTTCCACTAAAACCTGAAACAGAGCAACTAATCAATCAAAACTGAAAAATCACTCATGAGTAGAGCCAGCTGTCTTTAGTTTGCCCATGCAGTGTGAAATTGAACAAATTCAGCTTTTTGAGGGGAGCCGTGTTCTGTGGAAAAAACATTGTATTAACATATTAAGTGCTTAGGAGTCACACAGAGAAGAGAGTCTGTCCTTTTTCCTGTGGTATCAAAGGCGTCCATCACGTTTACAAACACCAGTCATGCACAGTCACTTTCTGTAACTGATGAATTGATAAAAACACCTGACAGCATTTAAGGTCCAGGGCATGATTTTCTTTGAAGTGCATCATGAAGTTGGTTTCTTTTGTGGTTTGTCACCCATAGAGTTTTAAAAGGGTACTGGTTGTTCCTTTAATGAAGATCCCTCATGGTGCAAGGCTTTTGCCTCTGGAAATTTACTTGCCTTCTGATGGCTGATTTTTCTCTCACATCTCTAGGAATCAATCAACCCCTGCAGATTTTAAATCAGTGTTTGCAGAGTGGATGAGAGGGAACAGTCAAGTGCTAGATTTTACATCCCTTGTGTGTCACTCATCCTCTAATCTAGTTTGGACAAATGAACTGAGATCATTTAACCAGGAGTTACAGCTGCTGTGTGAAATAAAATCTACCCCACTTCTGCTTTTCCTTCTCTCAAATGGTCATACCCTTCTTGGTTTTTTGGAGTATATGCTATAGAATCAACACCAATGTTTAAACAATTTCACTTCTTCTCAAACCAGTTGTTAACATGTCCTGCCCTGCTCTACCTACATGTCAGGGTCGGGAAAGCTTCTGTAGGACAAGTAAAGAAAGTTACAGTCTCCCTACACAGGAGTGGGAGCAGGAGGTGGAAAAAAACTGAGCGTAGACATGCCTAACAAAGCTCCTGGCCTCATTTCCAGGATGACCTGACTCCAAAGTTTTGATTGTTTCCAGCTCAAGGTAGGAGAAATCAGCTTATTCCCTGCATTTATGTCTTTGTATTCTAAAGTGAAGGGGATGGAAGATAGAGGTAAACAGATACAATGTTTCATTGAAGTATTGCCTTTATCCCTTGGTTTGTGGACAGCTGAAAGACTAAGACCAGTCCATTGATCAGACATTAGTGGGAATGAAAGATCACATTTTACCTAATAAACTGCCTTGAGGAGAAATGAGTAGGGACTTCTCCAAACCATCAATTTATATATTTCATGTAGAGTAAATATTATAGCCCTTAGAATGAATTTATCTAGAGATAGCTAAATAACTTTTATATGCTGTTGCTTTCTTCTATTTTGCACAATAATTTCATTCAATTCTTAGTAGTCTAAACGAATTACCTCCACCACAGCATTTTATTATTTGCTGATTGTCCCTAGGTAGCTTAATTACTGGTAAGAGGATAATGAAGTAAACCTGGAACCAATATTTAAGTAGAGTGGAGCTACTCAAGTGTAATGAGCATTTTAAATTTGTCTTTTAGTACTTTATAAAGACCTATAACAAAATACCACCTTCCCTCCTGCCTTGCTTATTAAATGGCTGTCAGGAGTTGGTACACTGCAATTAACACTGAAGGGCAATGTGCTTGCCAGAAGGAGCTGCTTTCTGCTGGGCAGGGTCTTCTGGGGCTGCATTTGCTCTCGTACCATCTTCACTAAAGCAGAAAAACAAGAATACTGGGGTCTTAAAAGGTCTCCTGGTGTTTCTTCTTTACCTCAGGGACGCCATTATGAGTTAGTGTTGATGGCCTCACACATTCTAGCAAAGTTCATTATTTTCCATCTCCTTTAATACTTCTCATCATTTCAATTACTTTATGAAGACTTCACTCTTAAATGTTTTGTTTTTCCTGCTTGTTTTACAGCAGGATTCAAAACAGAGCTGACATAATTTATAGTGACAAGTAAATTTCCTGTATTCTCTCACACATGGTCTATGTGATGTCTGTTCAGGTAAGAAGGAATGGCCCAGGCACTGGAACACTCTGGCTCATGGCTGGATCAAGGGTGTCTCCTTGGTATGCACTCATGGTTCTCCTAGGCAGTACCTGTACTGGGGTCAGGAGGACTGTATCTCCCCTGTTTGAGCATAAGGGGAAGGAGGAGAGGATTTAGCTGTGTTCATTTAACTGTGCTTTGCCTCTTACCTTCCAATTCAGAAAATGAGTCTTGCTCTGTTTCATTGACTGGCTTAGAAGTAGCCTAAAGGGCTAAGCTGAAACTTGAGTGATGGCTTCTCTTCTGCAATTTCTTTTCTTTGTGATTGCATGGAGTGACTTAATCAGATAGGGCCCAGTAGGTGACAGCAAATGGTTTTCATTTCCAGCTGATCACATACTATATAATATACATAACAAAGGCTGAAGCCTCAAACCATACTTATTGGTCTGAGCCTCACGGACTCATGGGGTCTGTAAAGATGTGATGCCCTCAGCCATGTTTCTTGAGTGTTTGAAGTGGTACCATTTTATAGCTAGGGGACCTGGTATGTGAAAGGTGCTCTATAAGCTATTACTTATGGGCAGTCTTGTATGAACTAAAAATGCTATCTGTTCTTTTAAACCATCAAATTCATTTTGATGCAATTTAGAAAATACGTAGTATTTCAGACATGAAGGATTTTATTTTAATAAAAGTAACAAGGGAGCTTCAAAGGTTGTGATTATTACTGAATAACCACATCTTTGGGGAATTAGGACCATTTAGATACTTTTAAAATATGACATCATGGGATTAAATGTTAGGACATATACCTCAAGTAATGATGTCATGTTTTACTAGGTGTAAATAAATGTTAACAAGACAAGATAGATAACAGAACAAATTAACTTGTGGGGCAAGTGAGGCAAGGCTTTGTTGAATTCTGCATGTTTTCTGTGCCTGATACGCCATTGACTGGATTCAGCCAAGTATACTTTTATGGCTGTGGTATTTATGGTGCACACTGACTCTGTTGTAGATGTATAATGAATCATAATTCAAGAAGACTCAGCTGACAGACTGAAGATCCATCCAATGCTGACAACACTAATCTTGTTCAAGGTTGTTTTTACAGGAGTTGGGTGAGCAACGTAGACAGGGGTTAATGATCCCTTTGCTGTGGGTGTGAAGCGCAGCATCAGGGACACCTGGCATACATGTCTCTTCAAAGCCCAGAGGCAATGGGTTACATCCACTACGATGAGCACTGTAGTGTTTCATTTTAGTCACCTTGCTTTCCAACGGCACTTAATCTTCAGTCAGACTTTCTTCTGAGAAAAGAGAAGTAAAACTACACCAAGTACCACTGAGTGACAAAACACCTAAATTACCTGGTAGTAAAGGCTGAGGACAGGAACCAGGATTTATTCTGACCCTGCTGAGAGAGTTCAGCTCCAAAATCTAGTCTGGGGAGATACAACAAGCCATCAGCAGTCAGGATCTTGCCCTTAAAATCTGCAGTTGCCTGAATCTTACAGGAATGGCAAAAGGCTGCAGGGCTGCACTCTTCTCCCCCCTTCAATCAGTAGCTCAGTGGATATGCCCACATGGGAAAGGTAACAAATTATCCTTTCCAAAAGGATTCAAACTCACAAAGGACCCCGATGTTTCTTGTCCATTCTGTGAATGAATCCATTTCAACACTTTCTGTTGATACTGTTATATTTTACATGGAAGGAGTAAATAATTGCTGATGAAGACCATGAAGAAAGGCTGGCTGGCCTAGGAAATTCACTTGTGTAGGAGGGGGAGATCAGCCTGCAGCAGTGAAATTTTGGAGCATAGACTGGAATTCAGTCTCCCCTTCATCAGACACATGGCTTGACAGGCCATAGCACCAGTCTTACTACTTCTCTTTGGATAAGTTAATATTTCTTGCATCTTTCGTAGATTTGTCAGACCCCCTTCAGCTCCATAGAATTATGCATATGCTTCAAGGCAAACATGCAATTAAGCTGATTACTTGATTTAGGGGCAGATTTATATAACTGTACTTTATCTGAACTTAGTTTTGCAGGCCTTTACATAAGAAACTATTATCATGGTCTTCATGTTATCTTTCCCTAAAGTAGGATCACTTCTAAAGCTTGGAATTGATATGTCATGTTACATATGCTCAAATTGTTTAATGCTACTCTTTAGGTTATATAAATGTGATAAGTCAGCTGGAGGCAATTTGCTAAGCAGATTTGATTTCCTACAAACCTACTCAAACCTTTTGGCCTTTCTCAAAGAAGGTGAAAATGGTGATCAAACCATGTTAATTTTGGAAATTGGTGCAGCTAGGAAAAGAGAAGATAAGTAAAGCCTAGCAATCAAATCTCTCAAATGTAGTGCATAGTGTATCTACTGGACAACAGTCCTTGGTTATGTCAAAAAGATACTGAATTTAAAATACTGTAAATGAGAAAATCTCTGTAAATGAGAAAAGATCGTTATTTAAGAATAAAATAATGTCCTTGATTCTGTTATTTAATGAAAAAAGGTGTCTTATGAATTATGTCTTACTCTGGTCACATTTCTAACTCTTCATTTTTATTTAGTTATGAATTTCACTATATGCCAACTCAAAGGGCATACTTATGCTGATCATGTTGGGCAAACTACTTTTGCAGATTTTCCTCAAGTGACTGTTGTGACATTTTGTAGTTCAGATGGATCACAACTGTGAGTTCAAAGCAAGCTGTGAAAGACTTGAAGTAGTTCTCACTGCTTCACAAATCAATGCTGTCAAGAGCAAATCTTGACCTTTATGCAGTTTTAATTAATTTGATAAAAATCTTTGGCATGGCGAGGTAATTTAGAGATGTATGGAAAACACTTGGCTGTCTAAGTAGTTTCTGTCAATTTTGAGAAGCGCCCATGATGGAAAGTGAGTAAAAGTCCATAAGAGTCTATCAGAATTCTCTGTAGAAGTCAAAAGGGTCTTAAGCCCTATCCTGTTTATTCTATTTTACTCACCAAAGCCAGGCAAGGTGAGCTGAAACCTAAAGACTAGATTCACAATTTGTTTTCAGACTGCCTGAAGATGATTTAACTTTTAGCAGACTGCATATGAGTTCTAAGGTTAACAAATGGATTTACTGGAACTCTGCTCTGCCAGCAACTTTGCACTAGTAGTTTGCTAGAGTAAGAATTTTTGGTGCTTGGAGGAAACATCCTCCGCTTCTGCAAACCTACTTGGACTAACTTGAAATCTAAGAAAAATGAACGTGTGCCAAGCAACTCCCTTAAAATATAGCTATCCATAGAAATGAACTTGCAGCATAAGTTTGTGTAACTTCAAAGTGTTTTGAATAGCATGTTAACATTTTCAGTAAGCTTTCATACCTGTCTTGGTTTAGAACGGCCAGGGCAAGCCACAACTCAGAGACAGAGTTTACTTCTGGTACTCCCCTCCACCCCCCTCGGGAAATGGAAGGGGAATAAGGAATAAAGGATTAACAGTTGGAAATTAAAACTATAACAGATTTAATGGAACAGGGAAGGGGAGTAACAGGTGGGAAAATAAAAGAAAGAAGAATATATATACAAATATATACAACCCAACTCCAACGACCACCAATACAAGCTCCCGAAAAGTCCTCCACTGCAAAAGCCGATGGGGGAAAAGAGTCCAAAGCCCTCCCAGCACCCGATGCAGTCGGATCCCTCACAGCATGTGGCGAGCTGGTAACAAAAGGCTGGGCTTCTCCTCCAGGCTGGCTCCACGTGGCAATCAGGAACAAGCAGAAAGGAAAGAGAGGGAGGAACTTCATGTCCTTCTGGCTTTATAGAGCTTGGCAGGAAATGGGAGGGAATACCGACACCCCAGACCCCTTTTCACAAAGGGTCCTAAACTCCACCCCTCCCTCTTTGGGTCCTTGCAGCAAAGCCGTAAGATTTTGCCTGTCCCCTCAGACTATAACAATACCTGTAAAGTTAGTATGGTATCCAGATAATTTATGAAGCACATCAGTGAAATACCCTGGTCAGATCACCCAATCAAGTGTTATGTTTCGCTTTCTTATCACATACTGACCAAAATGGTGTGACCAGCTCACAAGCAGCAATATCCTATAGCATGCTGTCTGTCCTGGGGCATTAATATTAGTGACACAAGTGTGTTGGGCTTGCTCAGTATTTTGGACACAAAAGACAATATCGGCTTCATATATTACAGCTAAAATTTCTACACTCTAAAAGCCATATTTGTTCTGCTTTAAAAATATAACTTCGATGTGGATGTGACTAGGTAGAATTCAAAATAGAAATGTTCTGTATATTGCTGGTATGGATCATCTTTACAATGTTCATTGTCTGCAAAGAACACAGAGCTGAATGAAAGAGAAAGCACCACCACTCACATATAGAACAGGAGTTAAGTTCCAGTTGGGGAAGTTAATAATGATTCAATGTTGCTACCTACTCAGGTTTAACACAGGGATTTATAAGGTGCGGGATGTAAGCTAGCATTTGACAATAATCCAAATTCCAGACCAACGAACACAGATCATGTCATCACATTTGTTAAGAAGGAAGTGAATGCCTGAGGAGACTTGGACTTCATTCTTAGTGCAAAGGCATGTCTGAGCATGGGATTATTCAAGAATATCTATTCCACTTTAAATTTGCATTTCACCATCCTTAAATGTCAGGTGTTGACATGTCCTGATTTAAGCATCGACAAGTAAAGACTTGTGTTCTTTATAACGAGACCATTCAGTGAACAAAAACAGAACCTGAAGGTCCAGGACACCTAATTTGGCACAGCTTCTGCGACCTGAGTTTCACTTGGAAATTTACAGAGGAGATATTTTACTGAGAAAAGTGATCCTAATCACAATATATGTTTTGGGTTTTGTTTTGTTTTTTTATTACAGTGTGGAATCTCTGAATTCTCCTTGGTTGCATATAGCAATATAACCATCTAATAAAAGCAAGGTTAGATTTAGTGTGAGATTGCATATTTCTAAATCAAGAGATCCTGAGCACAGTACTTCAAGATGTTTGATTGCATCTTGCTTGGTACCAAGCTCATCATAAATACGCACCACAGCAACCCTGTAGTGTTGGTCATGGGCAAAGACTGTGGCTTTTGTCACTCACCTGAGAGACCTGTGCTCTGTGTATGCAGCAGCAGTATCCACTCTTCAATTTGAAAATTTGAAAAACTTTTATTTGACATCTTCAGGCAATGGAAAGGATCACCTGGGTGGAGTTTATTAGGTCCTGTAGCAAGAGAAAAGAGTTTCTGTGTAGAAATCTACTCAAAGTAATCTTTAAAACTACTTAGAAACTGTTGTTTAAATTAAACCCTCAAATTTGAAATACCAAGGGCTCATGGCTAATAAGAACTTTAAGGTAAGAAAATTTCTTTCCTGTGTTCCCTGGCACATTTGTAACTTTCTTGGGAATGTGTATGTGTGTTCATCTAGGAGCAAAATCCAGTGTGAAAACTGGCAGTCTTAGAAAAAGCTAGAACATCTCCTGAAAGGAGCTTTTGAACCTAATGTAGGTGCCCTGAATGGAAGAAACCCAGCATGTAATTTTAAAAAGGATTTTACATTACATCATGAGCCTTGAACTCAATTGCAGAATCAAAACAGGAGAAAGGCACTGATTCTGTGCTAATATATACCTATATAAAGCTGCCATGATCCTACTGCAGTTCGTGTGAATGACATGTATAAGACTAATAAGCCACATGAAAGTGTAATACCTATCAGAATGCAGTCTCCAATGAGGCTTCTTGACACTACCACAATACTAAAATGAAGTAAGAACATAATTGAGTCTTTAGGATTGAATGTGAAAGACAGAATCAGAGGTATTGGATAATACCCTGACTCTGCCCAAGTCAATAAGAACTTCTCTCTCCAACTTCAGTGGGTTCAGAATTTAATCTGTTATTCAAATTGCAACAAATATATATATATGTTATTGCAACAGATTGCAATTCATTCTTTATGATTTACATTATTTTGCATTAAAATTCCTCACTTATAATAGAATTTCATAGGTGACTTAGAAGTATTGCAACTTACAATTTTTCAAAAATGGACTAGTTTATAAATATTATGAGTACTGTTACTTTAAAGCACAGAGGCATTTTAATTGGGTTAATAGAGTAAACAACACAGCTTCCAAGTAAGATGAGAAGAATGACTATGGAATGGTAATCCTTTATGTAATCATACACATGATAGATTATATCTGTGTTTCTGGGAAGACAAAGGCTGTTGGATACAGCTACTGGAGCTGAACGACACATACTTTTGCCAGCTGGAAAGTTTTTTTGATTTTTAGCAAAACAAAGTGCCAATTGAGAGAGTCAAAATCTCAACAATTCTCATGAATAAAGAATTAAAAAAAAAAGATTACTTGGCCTGCCAAAATATCTTTTTTAAAAACACATTAATTCAAAACTCTTATAACTGACAAACTAGCAGAAATGTTGAAATTAAAGAGCACGTTGATCTAAGCACACCATATTTCTTTAAATGTCAAACTTTAAAATGTCATGTTTCTTTAAAATAAGGAAGAAATTCAGAAAACTCCTCAAAAATATTCTCTTTTAAAAAATATGAAATAAGAAAAAGTGACCAAAAACTTGAATATGAATATGTATATGTCTAAGGGGCTCCTTGGCAAGAGTATTTTAAGATGAAATAAAATGCAAGACTTTTGGCACTTTCTCACATAAAATCCTCATTGAATAGCTGATGAAGTACAAACTAGGTAAATAAAGTACAAACTAGGTAAGTGGACAGTGGGGTGGATTGAAAACTGTCTGAACAGCCAGCCCAGAGGATTGTGATCAGCAACACAATGTTCAGCTGCCCAGTCACTGATGGCCAGCTCCAGGGTCAGTACTGCAGCTAATACTATTTAGCATCTTCACACTGGGACAGAGTGCACCATCAGGGAAGAGTAGCTGCTAGACTTCTTGGATGTGGGACCTTGACAAGCTGGAGAAATGAGCAGAGAGGAACCTCATGAAGCTCAGCAGGGGAGGAATAACCCCAGGCACCAGTGTACACTGGTGCTGGAAACAGCTTGGCAGAGAAGGACCTGGATGACCTGGTGGCCAAAAAGTTGACTGTGAGCCAGCAGTGTGCCTTTGCAGCAAAGGCAGACAGCTGCATCCTGAACTGTGTTAGGAGGAGAGTTGCCAGCAGATTGAAGGTGACAATTCTTTACTTCACACAGGTGAGGCCACACCTGGGGTGTGGAGCTTTGGGCTAACAAGTAAAAGAAAGACATGGACTTGCTGAAGAGAGTCCAGTGAAAGGCCACAAAGATCATTAAAGGAGTGAAGCATCTTTCTTACAAGGAGAGCCTGAGAGAGCTAGGAATGTTCAACATGGAGATGAGAAGGCTCAGAGGTACCTTGTCCATATATATATATATATATATATGCCTGAAAGGGATAGTAAAGAAAAGGGAGCCAGGCTTTTCTCAGTACTGTCCAGGAAGAGGGCAAAAGGCAATGGAAACAAATTGAAATAGAGGAAATTCTGTTTAAATACAAGAAAGCACCTTTCTACTCTAAGGGTGGTTGAACAAGTTGCCCAGAGATAATAGGCTATGCTGCAGAGAGTAACTCTTCAGTATAATTAGCATCATGCCATCAAGTGGTAAAACAGATTTTTCAAAACTGAGACCATTATTACCCCAAATTTCAATATAAATCACCACAATAAGAGATGTGAACTGTGATTTTATGCTAAATACTGCTAGCAGGGCCAAGGCCACTGTTCCACTGGCCAAAGTACCAAACCAAGCTATGGCTAGCCTTCAAAGGTTAATCTTCCCACTGTCCAAAGTATCAAACCAATCCAGTGGTAGCCTTTAAAAGTTTCCAGTGGTAGCTTTTAAAGGTTAAGCTTCAATTTATTTAGTGTACTGTTCAGATATATTTTATTCAAATCTTTCTTTTTCTGCCAAGGACCTCACACTCTCCTGAAATCTAATTTTGACTGAACAAAATTAACAAAAAAAAAGCACTACTAGCACTTCTTTCTGGAAACAAACATACAAACAAAAAACCCACATGAGACCAGAGGACTTTTTTATATTTCTATTTGTGTCATGTATGAAATGCTGTATGCAGTTCTGTGGGAAACAGACTATGAGGACTCATGAACTACCCTATAGAGTGAAAAGATGTCCTGATTGCAAACTTTGGCAAGGAAAGCCACGTTGTGTGTTGGTAGCAAGTGGTGGTGGCTACCTGCAACTCATACACTCTTGGTTTTCACCAGGCATTTGAGGGGGACCTGTCCCTGGCATTGTCTGTGGGAGAGGAAATGAACCAGAAGTAGTTTGTGTGGGTAGAGACATAGTGGGAAGCACTGCAGGGAAGGCAGTGCATTTGCTGCAGTTGAATGGGCTTGCCCTCCTGGTAACACCATGACCTGCATTTGAACCTATCAGAAACAGCAGCATTTGTCTTCCCCTAAATCCTCTCAGGGATGAAACATAAGAAATATTTCACTTGTCAGGACTGTTTATTACTTGTTGAAGTGCAAATCTGATGTTTCTCTAAGCAGGAGCTGATGGCTCTATTTTGCAAGGAAGTATCCATAGATTTCTTGGCATTTCTTTTTATTATTTTGACACTAGAAGCTCTTTCTTGTGATTATGTCAAAGCAATAAGGTCATCTTGAGCTGCTCAGACACTTTCTAAATAGGAGACTTAAAAATAAGAAGTGATAACACTATAAGAAAGAACTGAAGTGTTTAGATATATCTCACCACAGGTACCTATGACTACTTCTCTGTGTTTAGACTATCTTCAAATTATCATTTATTAAATAAATATTTTGCTAGTGATCCAATGAGAGTCCTATAGTGAAACTGTGTATGTTATTAAGCAACAACTGCTGCCTGTAATGAATTTCCAGGTCAGGTTGGATGGGGCTTTGAGCAACCTGGTCTAGTGGAAGGTGTCCCGGCCCATGGCAGGGTGGGTTGGAACTAGATGGTCTTTAAGGTCCCTTCTAATCCAAACCATTCTATGATTCTTTGTAAAATCAAAACACACAAAGCAACAGAAAATGAAGAATGGCAATTACTGATCCTTCCTTGAGCAGTCTCTGCAGTGTTTTAATTTCAAACAAGAGACACCCTCCTTCTCCTTTTTGTGACTTGAGTGGTTGCCCTTTGGACTCTGCCAACTCCATATGGGAAGCTGCTGATCAGCCATAAAAGACCAGGTGGTTTCCACAGTCCAAAACAATTCTGCCACTTGAAGGACTGTTCTAGTCACCCTACACAACAGTCCTGCATCTGCTGATTGAACATAGACTTCTATTTAATAATTCTGCTTGAATTTTTTGATCTGATTTGGTTTAATTACATGTTCATTTAGCTATTAAGATTTTAATTATAATAGCATTGTGAATTGTCCCTAAGAAGCTATGTCCTATGAAGGCAATTGTACTTTAAGAGACATTTCATCACAGCATTTGCTGAGGAAAGAAACAGGAAAACAAAATCTGTAATGGGAAACTGCATTACCTAAAAGAAAAAAAAAAAAGATACAATAAGATCATGGGTTTGCTTTCTAATTCTGCTAAGCTCTGCTGTCAGTGTGCTTTCCAAAGTTTAAGGATGACTAGGGCACATTGAATCTCCGGGACAACCAAGAGTAACTTCAGAGCAACTCTGATCTGTATTTGCCTGTGGAAAGGTTTGCTGTAGTTCAGCTGCAGTGTTTAAGTCAATATATGTCGAAGATGTGGCACTCCCGTTGAAAGCACAAAAGTTGTCGTAGATGTTCGTATTGTGATTGATTAGAGATGTGGTGCTATTTTGAAATGATTCAGAGTGTCACAAAGACATCAGTCTAGGAACTTCTTTGTTGCTAACAGTCTGTATCATTTTATTCTTAATGGACTCTGTACAGTCTCTACAGTATCTCATTTACATCTGGTTTGACTCAAATGGCTGTCACATTAACTGGAAAAGTAATGTAAAAAAAAAAATCAATAATTGCTACAAGTCTTTATCACCACAACAAACTTTTAATGTTTACTCTCAAAACTTTCTTTCTGTGTGCAGTTTAATGCATCAGTTGGTATGGATTTTACTTTAAATCCTGTGACATAAATCACAAGGCCTTCAGCTGAAGTGCACATTTAAGGAATAATTACAGCATACAAATGAATTCTATGACATTGAGATGTGCCAGTCCCGCATTTATGTGTGTGCTTGTGTCTTTTGCATTCTTTGCTATTGATATTTAGCTTTTACATTCATCATCTAAGCCATTTACTTCTACAGTGGCACACTTCTGTCACCTGCAGCTTCTAGTTCTCTTTTTCTGTATCCCATTTGACAAGTGCTTTCACTGTCTGCACATCTCGCTTTTTCATTCCCACTGTTCTGCTTATGATAAGAATTGTGGTTTTACAGTAAACAGCTTCTGTTGGCCACTTTTATTGCATTGGCTTGAGAAGGAAACTCCTTCCAGGTGTGGGATTCTGGACTAACAGCTCTACACTGGTAGCCTGACAAGTAACAGGACATTGCTAGTATAGTTGTAGAAAAATGCAGTGTTCAGCCTCTGTAACTATTTAAGATAATACTGGAAGGTATAATTTGCACATTTATAGAACCTTCTTTATACCTTCCTGCAAAAAAATGAAACTGCCTCAGTAATGTAGGGAGATTCAGGGATATGTGAACATGTTGCTTATGTTTAGCAGACTAGAAATTCTCATATTTGCCAAATGAAGTGTAAAGCTCTAAGTTTTCCAAGCTAATGAATGCTGCAACGCCCCAGATCTTTGCACAAGTATCAGAAGCCTGTGTGTAAGTATGACTAAGTTCCTCCTTTGGTCTGTTTGAAAATGTCCTTGTCCGTCTCCACAGTTGTAGTGATTTATTCCAAAGTATTTTCACTAATTCTGACATGGCTGCTTGTTATAATTTTTGGTGATTAAAAGCTCTTAGGTATAAAATGTAGTAAATAAAGAAGGGGCTTGCTGTCAATGTGGCAGAGAATTGGTTGTTAGTTACTCGGTACATTATGAATATCCTTCATATTCTGTCAAGATCTCCACCCTGTGCATGATGTGTTCTGGAAGTGTCTCTGAAAGCATCTATCGTATGAACAGCAGATGCAATATCAAGCTTTAACACATTTTTAACTGTTCTCTGATGTAGAGAATAATCTTGTTTGATGCCTAATCTCTGAAAGTCATATTGATGTCTGGGCATAAAGTATTGATATCCATCAAGAACTTCAATAGGAACATCAGAAAGATCACACCATGAGGCAAAATTCACTTTATTTCCAAGGTATTTTATCAGGGTGATTATCTTGCCTGATGATAGCTTGTTATTTTTAGAGAGAGATGGAGCATAACATTGGGTTTTGTAACGAAAGAGCTCCTGTAAATCACCTTCTTTATTCTGACAGACAATGAATAATTATGGGAATAAAAGATGACAATTTTTAGAAGGGTTACTTGCCAGATATTTCATGACACATTCTTGAAGGAGTCATATAGGAAGAAGTATTTCTGGATATGAGCTCAGATCATGTTTATCTTCACAAGTTTTTTGTCACAAAATCATTATATAGTGCGAGGTCAGCATATTTCATGGTCTTTAGTTTTTCTGCAAACATGCACAGATCACTTGTTAAGAATTCCAAACAAATCTATTGGATGTATTTTAAACACAGTCTTGTATATTCTCATCATATAATTTGCCTAGAAACATGTCCACAGAACAAATTCTGGACCATCACAGTGTGTGACCTGAAGCAGGTGATAACGAGATCTGGTTTTCTCATTCCAATCACATTAGTCTCTGTCCCCAAACTGTGTCTGTGCTTTGGCAGAGCCACAGTGGTGGAAGGAAAAAAATTCTGAGTCAGTTTCATTATCTGAACCTCTTACAAAGAAGGCTTATTAGCTACGCTATATCATATCAAGTTTCCTTCCCCTATTTCTATGATCTTCCATGCCTTCTTCCCTGCTGTCTGATTATCCTCTGCTCCCCAAGCATCATCATAATATTGTGACCAAGCAGTTGTGAGCTATGTGTGCAGAGCTATAAGAATTGCTGCATATATATTAGTAGAACCTATTATATGATTATTATTTTAATTTAGAATGGATGAGGGGAATAATCATTACAACAAAAGTCTGCAGCATAATTAAGAAATTCTTTATTACATGTTTTCTTTACTTTTCTCACTTCAGTATTTTACTGATATGAATTCATCTTAATCTCATGGATGAAGGATGCATACAGAAAAATTAGAGGACATATTTCATTCAATAAAAGTTTGTTCCTGTGTAAGTTTTCACAACTTGATCCAGTTCTGCAGATGACAGCCAGTGTTACTCATGTCAAAACTTTCTATTTCAAAATTCAGTACCCTTTTGTTACAGGATAGTGGTAATTTTTACTAAGCTTGTCTAGTTCTCATGGTGACATTTTGTTTAAATAAGAAAATCTGTGTAAAGTGGCTTTGTGCCTATGGGTGAATTTATTTAAAGAGTAAAATGTCAAACTGACAATAGCAATAATCCTGTAAATTAGGTATGTCAAATAATGTACATGTAGACTTCCTATTCATCTAAGGGTAGAAGGATTTCTCTAACTATTTTAAGAAACCTGAGTCATGAACTCCCATTTATTAATTGGTACTCTTGACGAAAGTGAGGAATATGCCAACATAAAAAATTTATAAAACAGAAAATATTGAGTCTAGGGTAAATCTAACACCATCTCCTAGTTCAGTAATTCTCAGAAAGAGAAAAGGTATCTCTATACATGGAACAGAGGTCATCACTAGAGCATTATTTTCTAGTTGGCAAATTGGATTCATTGTGAAGGTGCTGCAAACCAATGCCCAGACAGTTGCACACACTGCATATATAGGTATACATGCTGTAACTCAGATTGTACTGTACGTACCAATCTAGAAAGGCCACAGTTGCTGAGATGACCTCATCACACAACCTCACCTTGGAGACCAGCCATATCATCACTAGTATGACTGAAAATTCATGGGAAGATCCCAGAGCCAGCAGTGGTGGAGCATGTATGGCAAAAAACACATATCACCATTTGGCTGCAGCTGCTATAGCTAAAAAACCAGCAGCTCACCCAAGCTGGACCTTCCCCCTAATCTTTCCTGCCCCCTTTGCTCAGTAGTGCTGCCTACTCAAGTTCTCCGAGTTCACTGCTTGGGTGGGCACTTTCTGCTCCCTTTTGATGAAAATGAGCTAGAATATCAAATAACTATTTGAACTGTTTAAGTTTGGTTTGAAGGCACTGAGTTACAAAGTGCTCCCAAACAGTTTCTCAGCAAATCTGAAGGGCAGTAAGGAGTATTAGTAAGCACCAGGGAGCATGATCTTTTCCAGCTCTATGACTTCAGGTAGAACATTTTAGAATTACAGATTTTCTCTATGAAAGAAGAAGTAATTTTGTCTAAGTAATTAATTTAATTGCAGCTATTTGCTCTAAGTACAGTGCCAATACTTTTCATTCTTCAGAGGCCTGCAATGCTAAAATGGGTTGGAACACAGTACTGTTCGTATCGAAGCTTTGACAATTCTTACTCTTTAGTTGTAGAGTCTTCTCCTTGGTGTAACAGTGTCAACATACATTTAGACACCTACCATGCACTGTATTATTTGCATATGTAGCATGCAGAATACTATTGTATTGTATTACTGTATTATTGTAATATGTATGTGCTTTTACATTGTACTACCCAACATTTCTTTGCAGTGCTTTACCTGCCACTCTTTCTGCATGGAAGTGGGCTAATCAGCAGCAATTATTCTCTCTTACAGAGAAAGCAATAGCTTTGTTGGACTTATAGGGCACACGGTAAATTAAAAATGCTACTGCCCAAAAGAAAGAAAAAAATGATAAATAATTTAAATTATTATGTATTATATACATACCAGGTAAGTCCTGTGGTACACACAGTAAGGGAGTTATCTCCCCCTTCTCACATGGAGAGTTACAAATCCTTGTGTCTCCTGAGGGATAATACTGCTCTCAGACATTACTAAACAACTATTGCACAGTGAATTCTTGCCATTGTTTCTCTGTGGACTTTCTCACACTCGTATCATTATTCTCATTCTCTGCATTTGAGAGGGCGGGCTAATTATAGGAGGTGTGTATGCCTAAACTAATTGGGAATTAGCTACACTTAAATACACTGGTACCACCTGGTAATGTAACATGGTAATGTCACATCACATGGTAGTGTCACTTCACATAGGTTAAAAGACATTATGGAGGAAGGTTTTATCCTGAACTAAGTTAAGGCTGGCCATATGATAGATCTCTGGCCTCAAAATAGCTCAATGATCCTTTAAAGGATGGGGCAGAGAGGATGGAGAATTAGCCCCCCAAACACCAGCACTAGAAATCCATAACTGAACCTTATCAATCATTTTTCTCTTTCTTCCATCATTTCCTGATAGAAATGTCAAACATGTAATTAGTCTGTAGCTATTACACACTAGAAGAGAATTTCTAGAAAGGAGACCTGAAAGAGTTTTCTGGCAGCCCCAACCACCAGCACCTAAACAGGGACATGTAGCATCCAAAAGGATCTGTCAAAGGAGTCAGCACATAGGTACTGTACCTCACTGCTTGTAGGGCACAATGGAAATAACGCTGCAAGAGTTATTATTATTAACTTAATCTGTTCTTTCTAATGGGCCTTATAAATATTAACTAATCATTTTATCATATAATTTTATATCATAAAACAAATTCTAAAAAGTACAAGGAAAAAGACTCAAAAAACCCAAAACCTTGATGTCTGCAAAACCTTCCAAGTAAGTTTTGCTGCTAAATGATGCTATCCAAATATCTGTTTTTCCTCTTACCTTATAATGAATTAATTGCTTTGCATGGGCTTGTTTGTCAGTGTCAGTGTAAGTTCTCCAAGTTCTGTTTAAACTGAAATATTGTCAACAGCAGAGTTAGAGACTAAGTATATCTTTAAGTCACCCTGGTTGCCTACCCTCTTTCTTATATGTTAAGAAGCTGAAGCATTATTCAGAGATGGCTATTAGCCACATTGCCTTCATAAGCCACTCAGAATTTGTCAAATATTCCTCGATGTTAAATGGTATAAAGAACATCACATTGTTTGTGAGGAAATCTCACCTTTATGATCCCTTTAATTTCTGACTAATTGTCTAAGATAAGAATAGCTCAGTGTGCCTGAGGGGGAAATTTTCCATTACCTCTGAAAAGATAAATGGTATAAAGCAAAATGAACCTGGCTCATTACAACCTTCTGAAAAGGTAAATTGGTCTTCAGAAATGATATAATAGAGCTGACACTTTTAATAGTCTAGAGTTCAAATGTGGCATTTTATATATTTTTTTCATAAAGTATAATGCAAACAATTACAGATGCTGGCAGTAATGAATGGTACTTAGTTTCTTTTGCTAGCTTTACCCTGTAAGTTCCAAAGGTAGGAAAATGGTTTTACCAATACCCATTTTAATGAGGAGAGAAAGGTTACATTTAAAGAAACATAATATTCATTTCAGTATATAGACTTAATCTCTATAATAATTGCACTAATGCCTTTAGATCCACTATGAAAGTGCATAAAATAGAATGGTGAAAGCCAGACAACTCATTTGCTGCTTTAAATATCTGATGAGCTTAGGCTGAAAATAGATTGATTTCTCAGTACCAAACATGTTTTGTAGTAATGGCCAGTTTCTTACTTGAGATTCATTTAGACCAGTTACTTCAAAACATATATTCATTGAACATGTTGTGTATTATTAATGTTTAACAGGTAGGCATTGATTTGCTGGGGTACTGGTTAATATCACACATCTACATCTGAGAGTGGAAGGGTTTGAGTATCCATACAGCAGAACATGGAGCATTTCACTGAGGTAATGGTTGTTGTTAATCTCAAATATTGTACATCCATACTGAAAAAAAGGGAAAGTTTATCTATTGTCTGTGTCACATAAGTTTACTTTGGTGTATTGTTCCAGACTGATGGAGAAGAACTTGCAAATATATTGAAAAACATGTATCTTCTTGTCAATCTATGCATCAGTTCAGGAAAGCCCCTAACTATTTACATAAACTGTCTCGGCTTCGGTGGGATTTAAACTCTGGTTTATGCAGGTTTTTAAAGCAATGCTGAACAGAGGGCATGACTTGAGGACATAAGATTAAGATGATTTTTCTGACAGTTTAATTCCATTTGCTCAGAGGTCTGCATCTGATAGTCATTTTTAACAACCTCACTTTCAAAAAAAAATTTAAAAAGTATGGAAAGCACTGTTTGCATGTGATACTCATTTGCATACAGGCAAATTTTTCGTATTTTCAATAAGGATCAGGTTCATAGATCAACATTTGCTGTGTACATTTCGATTATACTGATTAGCACATTTTCAACTCTGGGAAATACCTGCATTTGTATGTAGGCTGAGGAGAGCTTAATACATTGCAAGTACTACCTAGACAGAATGCAGGAGAATGAAAACAATAATAGTAATTCACAGATATTCAATTATTGCCTTACACAACATTACACACATTTTTATGGATACTTATAACTAGAACAACACAAGCTCATTAGCAATGGGAGAAGTACTTTAAATTATTTTTTCAAAATGATTAATGCTACTTTTCCAATCTTATTGAGGTCAAATGTGTGCATGCTTGTATACGAATAAAAAAATAGATGAGTTCTGTACAAATGAACTTGTGTATGTCATCTCACTTATTCAGTTCCCCCCCTTTCCTTACAAGCAACCTCTGTGGTGTAAGAGGAATGAGGTCATACTTACTGAGTTGTAAAAACACAGTTTGCAATTCTTCTATGTACATAGCTCTAATGGGAAGAGGAAGGTCCTGGGGACTGTGGAGTCTATTTCTGGTTTTGTGTCATGCCAGGTCTCCAAACAAAGAAGCTCTGGTGCTGCCCAGACAGCAGTCAGCAGTCCCTTTCTCTCATTCCCAACTTCTAGTCTTTAATCTCAGTCTTTCTTTCTTTTTCTTTCTTTCTTTCTTTCTGTCTTCCTTCCTTCCTTCCTTCCTTCCTTCCTTCCTTCCTTCCTTCCTTCCTTCCTTCCTTCCTTCCTTCCTTCCTTCCTTCCTTCCTTCCTTCCTTCCTTCCTTCCTTCCTTCCTTCCTTCCTTCCTTCCTTCCTTCCTTCCTTCCTTCCTTCCTTCCTTCCTTCCTTCCTTCCTTCCTTCCTTTCTTCCTTCCTTTCTTTTCTCCCTTCCTCCCTTCCTCCTTTCTTCCCTTCCCTTCCCTTCCCTTTCTTCCTATTTCTTTTCAATTTTCTTCTGCCCATGAATTGCACTTAATTTTTTCAGTTTCTGTACCCTTTCTACTTTCAGGCAGATTTTAATTTTTTTCCAAAATGTGCTTTAACATTGTCTTGCAGGTAGAGACTTAGAGACACAGGAGCCAGGAGAAGAAAAACAAACATGACAAGAAACAGTAGTTCCTATGTATATTAAAGGGGGTGCATGTGTGTGTTTGTATGTGCTCCTCTGTGAAGGTTATGTTAGCACAGGCCAAATGCAATTTCTTCAAACACTACTTGAACTCTTACCCCCTTCAGCAGCAGTGGTTCACACTTGTTTAACATCTACCACAGTAAGTCAGCAATCCTGGCCGCAGCCTCTGACAGATACTGCAGCACAATTGCTCAGTAAATAACTCTAGATATCCTTAGCACATTGATATAGGCATGTTAATACCTGGAAGTTTTCTTTCAATAATCATCTTTCTTGCATTTAATTGACATACCTACTTGACATAAATATTTACCCCCACAGGTACCAGTCCTCTGGAAGTCCAAAAGGGTGTGTTTCTTTTCAGTCATAACTCAGCTCCTGGGTGCAAAGTCTACACTGCAGTGCCCTGTGTGACTGCAGCCATTTTACACGCCCCTAGGTCAGCTTTCAGTGGACTGTTTTGAATGTGAGCAGCTGTGTAGCTGCAGGATGGCCTCCACAGTGTATCTGGCTGGACACCTCAGGACAGGTCTGCACGTCTGCATGCACACCTGAACTCCCTCTCTCATTCTCCTGACCAGCTGAATACCAGCCACCTCTGAGCTGGATAATAGAGCATTGTTAACACTGTATTCTGCCTCAGTACTCAATTCTCCTGAGAGGCACTGTATCATTAGTGCAGGATCAATGCTGTGCTAATACAGCTATCCAGTTTTCAGTTCAAAACTTGCTTCTTTCAGCCACAGGAGCTGAGCGTATCTAGCATTTCCATCTATACCTGCCCTAAATGTTTACTCAGTGTTGCTGGCTGGTTTCACACACTACATGTTGAACCCCATACTGCCAGCAGCTGCACTGGTATTAGACCTAACTAGTTTACAGCTACCCAGGGTATAGCTGCAGGACAGCAGTCACACCTTTAGATTTCAGTGTAAACATGCCCTGAGCTGACAGCAGCAAGAGAGGAGGTGGCATATGGCAAAGGCTGAGAGTACTGCCTCCTCCAAACTAGCTTTTACAGTGTGTGAAACTGGCCTAAAATAAAGTTATTTTTCAAGGTGAAAGGTATATAAAGTGAACTTTTATGCTGATTCTACAATACCTCCAGTCTTCCTGAAGGCATAGACTTCAGTTCAAATGGTTTAGTGATACTATCCATCAGAGGGTTCAGCCTTTGCAATATAATTCACAGTAGTCCCTAGGTTGGACTCAGGCACAATATATCATTTTGATATTGCTTTATAGCCTGTTGCCAGCTGTATATTTATCTTATTTATTTATTTATTGGGAGAGAATGTGTGAAATTTCTGTAAATGAATAATATATAGAATGTAGCAAATAGAAACGAAGGGAGACAGACATATCAGTGAAAGGAATATCATCAAAATCGTCATCAACAAGTGCCAAAATTAGCTGTCAACCTTAACTCCAGAAAACTTCAGTCTAAATGCCAAAGTTAGAAATTGCTTATACTTACTGGTATTCTTAAGGTTGGAATCATTACCAACACTTGGGGCTGGGAAACTGCCCACCATTTCTGTAACCTTCAGGATCAATGATGATCTGCATGACAGACTCTCATTTTTCTTTTTGAAATTTAAATCCTGTACAGGTACAACTGAGCCAGCTTTAAAATATCCTGTTAAGGGACTTATAATAGATCAGCCGTAGTAGACAGTAGACACAGCTGTACCTCTGTGTGCACTGTAAGCCTATGGGAGAAGCAAGGTACATTAGCAAGAAACCTGGTCCACACTGATGTCATGCAGTGTAATTATAATAGGATCCTGCTGGCACTGAAATTTAGCTATAATAAACGTAGCTTGGGTGTGCTCACAGTGCGCTGGACTCCATGTTGTGGCATACAGGCACTCTCAGGAAGAGTCAAATACCAGGCAGCTCCAACAGTTACTGGATAGGGTCCTGATTCAGTAAAACCTTAACCAATAAATTAAGCAAGTGAGACCATTGACAAAAGCAAGGGCAGGATGAGATGTAAGTACTGTGTGGAATCAGATCTACCTTGCTGTGGAGCTATGGAACATCAGGCTCATCAGATCATCTAGCTGAATCATGATGGGTCCCTGGTCAAAGCGCTTTTCTACTTTGATACCATATGAACGGGTTAAGGTGAAGAAAAACACTGAACTGCCCAGCAGGAATCTCCTCTTTATAACTAAATAGGGGCAAGTTTGACAGATTCTCGTATAGCAAACTTCAGAGGCTTCCTAGGAACTCGATTTGTAACCTGACCAAATGAGATTTGAGAAAAAATAGGGCTATAATTCCAGAGGTAAAGAATACCTTTCTGCCTGGTTTGAATCACTAGAAACTGTAGTTTAGCTCTGGCCTGTACTCATGGCTGTCAATAGGAGATATCTTTGACCTCCAACAGACCCATGCCAGCATCTCTGTAGTCTCTGTCTCTTCACCTATTCCTCCTTTGAATCAGTATCCTGTGTTCACATGGTGGAAACGGGATGGAGCAAATCCATGCTCAGAAGAGTAATTTCTTCTGGGGGAACAGCTCCTCACAGTTTAAAACTCAGCTTTCTCTGTTAAAAAAAACAATATTAATGATTAAAAAAAAGTTGAATTTATCTCCTTTATTATTAAACAGATGGAAAATACCACAGTTGTTTTTATACTGTTATTGTATATGGTAAATAACCCTATTAAACTACTCCTAGAAATTTAATAAATCAGTAAATTGTTTCCATCTCCACAAATGCATTAAGAAAGCTTAAAAGTAAAAATTAAATATGAATTGCAATTCTTAATGAATAAATGCTTCATTCTAAACAAATTATCTCAGAAAGTCCCTTTTTATTTTAACATACTAAAGTTATTTTTCCTTCATTGCCCTGTTTTTAACAGCAAGGTCCATCCATCTAAAAATGTTGTGTGAGGAAGAATTCCTCTCTGCCAGTATTAATAACAAGGAAATCTAGTTTTTCTTTCTTCCCATTACAGCAACTTGTTCTGAAAGCTGAGATTTGAGGTAATCTCAAGTGGAATGTTCCTTTATAAATTGTATTTTTTCCTTTTGTAAAATCCCCTGACAGAGCATTCCTGATGATGAAAGATGAATGTAAGTAGTAAAGCTGACTGATTTTTTTTTCTTGCCAAACAATACATTCCCTGAATTTCAGTCTGTGTCAGTCGGTCTGAAACTGGGGGAAGAATTTTGGATTCAGACAAGAGGCTTCTCTTCTCAAATAGGGATGTCACTGTTGAGAATATTCATGGATGCTCAGGTAAAGAGTTGCCTCAGGAGATGAGGAATCTGTGCCCAGTTCTGTTCTCTACTGAAAGCATTTGAATGTTCATTTTCCAGTTATGTACCTAAACCATCATGCTTTAGAGCATTTGGGATACTTGGGACATCTTTGTTCCACTTTGCATAAAACACAAACTGTTGTCAGTGAAATGTGTGATTGAAGATATTTGTGGTTGGAATAGTCACCCAACTTCCTACCAGCCTGTGTCCCACTGAGCAGACTGACTGCAGTGATACAGTGTCATGGTCCTTCTAGCAAAATAAATATTTAACTACTTCTTGCAAAATGGAATGGTTCCAGAAGCAGGATCTGCCTCAATCCCAAGACATTTAGTTTGGGAAAAGCCTGTCTTTTCTCGTGGGAGGGAGCACATCTCAGGGAAGGGAGGAAACAGAACAGCAGATTCGTGCATCCTCGAATGAGTTTTCTCATGGTTCAGCACTGAGATAGGAAGGAAACCTCTAGTTGTTTTGTTGTTTCATTTTTCTTGTCCCCTGTTTTATTTGATTCTACATGCTAAGGAAGGAACTTCCTTCCTTGCTAAGGAAGGAATTTCCATGTGGAACTACATGATTTTGCCTGCTGTGGTGAAAAGCAAGTCAACAGATTTTAAAGACATTTCCATCTAGACTGATCTAGACTGTTGAACTAAGGAATTAATTATTCACACAATCCTAGTCAATGGATAGACATACTTAAATAAGCTAAAATTCTAGAACTTTACTATTTATAAAATAGAAAAATTTGTAAAATACAGTGTTCCAACATCTGTTCTTTTCCTTTCACGTATGTGGTCTCTACATGTCTTCCAATTTCCATTCGTCTACTTCTTCAATCACACCAATTCATATACTGCATATGTGCATTTTACTTTTTTTTTTTACTTCTTAACACAACTCTAGCATATTAACACATTGCTACATTCTATTTCACTTAAATTTTATCTATCTTGTCCCGTCTCATATACTAGCTTAACCCTCTTTTATTTCACAGAAAACGTTAATTCTGACTTTATTCAGAAGTGTCACAATGGTACAGTTCTTTGGCATGGATAAACGTGAGTAAAACTGTGCTGAATCAGGTTCTAAGCAAGGACAACTCCTGCAAATCTGAAGCTGTAGCAAACATGACAATACATTTCAAGAGGGGAATGGTAAAAATTATCTCAAAAACAGGAGTAAGAAGGATCTGAATAATATGACTTCTTTAAAAGGGGGGTAGTGACACTGTCCCAGGTGAAAACCTGATTACATTAAAAAAATATCAAAATTATTTTCTGCATGTCCATACCCATATGGACAGGGAGACGAGTGGATTCTTTGGATTGCTTGTTAACACAGATACGAATTAGGTTCTCTGTTATTCTTCAATAAATACTGCATCCTGCATATCCTTTGACACTACAAAACAGTTTTCAAATACCAAAGCTAAACCAGAATACCCTATGTGGATACATAAGCAGGAGACAGCCAGATGTGACCCATGTTTCTTTTTAACTTTTCCATTGCTTTAGTTCTTGTTAATGTATTTACTGTACACACACCAGACTGAAAGTCATAGCCAGTAGAATTTGTTCGCAAGCATTTTTCCCAAGGGAAACAAAAACATGAATTTTCCATGCAGATGTCCTTCAGTCTCACTTTTGTGCTGCAAAGAGGTAGGACTAGCTCATACATGCACATCAGTTAATATATTCTTTTTTTCTTTCTTCTCTTTTTGTTTCTTCTTTCCTGTAATATTGACTAAGAAGTCAAGCTGTAGCTCTGCTTGGAAAGCTTGGCGTGTTAACATCTCTCCAATACACCTGAATGCACTCCAGCCACAGCTATTCATGCCCTGGCTTCCCCTCTGAGTTATTATATGGTCACATAAAGATGACATGGCCGGATTTATGCACACAGTGTATTAACTCATACCACTCCGAATCTCAACTGGCCACTTCAGCAGCTTTACATTTCCAGAGAAGTGCAGCAGGACCTTATAATGGTTAATAGAGTCCACCAATAACTTGGGAAAGCATCAGAAAGGAAATTCTGTTGCACAATGTGGAAAGGATGAGTCACATCTTAAAAGCTAGGGTCAGTAAAGGGAATTAAGTTACAGTGTTTACCGCAAGTGATTCTGTATACAGAAGTTCTTATATCTGTATATTTATCTTAGTTACTGTATTTATGTAACCCCTTCACCAGTTGAAACCCCTGTAGTATAAATAAAAAGCAAGAAGGAAGAACAACTTTCCTTATTTCTTGCAGAGCTCTGCAATCAAGTTCTCCTACAGTGTCACATAAGCATCATGCACTTCTGTATGTTTTCTCAGCAAATCTTGAGACTACCACGAAATGGCTAAAGAGGCAATGTTCTAACAGCAATGTGCCTTCCAGAAAAAGACCTATTGTCTGGGACCTTTTTTTCTCATCAATGCACTAGGATATTTACATTGGGAGACTATAGCTATTTCTTCAGGTTTTGAAGTTCCCCTCATTAATTTCCATGGGAAAGTCTCAACTTCTTTCAGTGGTCAGGTAATCACTCTGTGGTCTGCTCAGTTTTGAAGACATTGTCCTGAATTCTACACACAGTGAGATTAGGGTGAAAGCTGTAGCTGTTTTCAGACCAGATAATTGAGCAACAAGTAGATATTCTCCATCTATGACCTCCTGAAGACATCAGACTGTACCAAAGCCCAACCCAGGAGTCCTAGTGCAGGTTGAAAGGCTGCAGGTGTCCCTGCCTCTGCTTGTCAACATAACAGGATTGGTTTAATCAAAGAGGGCTCCTTCATAGGAAAGCTTCTTGTGAAACCTAGGTTTCATCTCATTTGGTTTCATTGTTAGTCAGAGAACACCTGTGCACTGTTCATTTTTGGCAGTCTTGACCTCCAACATGGACCAAGGACCAAGAGTCTTGTATGTACTTTTTACACCTAAAATTCAGAAGCTTGGAATTGTTACTGTTGAAATTCTACATTTCCTATTTTTTATTTTTTTGATGTAATAAAAAAATCACGTTAATTAATGTGAAAAATATATGTAAGTGTCTTCTGGAATAAAAGTAATATTTGAAAGGCTGTTTCAGTTAGGTGGAATATAAAAAAAAGAAAATGAAGACCTTTCTTTGTATTTATGAAACAAAATAATCTTACTGAGATCTCAAGCTATTATATTGCCTGCCTGGTCTTCTTCCAAATGTGAAAACTAGATAGACTCTGATTAAGAGTGTTCTCCGGGATAAGAATGTAATTCATGTGGATACAGTTAACAAGCTTTGTTGGATGATGTAATACACATTTTTCTCACTAAAACACAGCTAGACATCAAACCTCCAGCTTTACTGTACCAGTTTAGTTCATGGGTAATCTACTTTCTCACATTAATTTTAAGCTGGTGCAGTTTCATTATATAATGTTGACTTTGGAGTGAACTCCTCCTAAAACTCTCTTGAAGGTAATTAAATTGAATTTCAAAACTGTTGTAAAGGAAAGGAGAGATTGAATCTCCTTGGAATGTTTAAGTTGCAAGGGAAATTCTAGTATTGTTCCTTGGGTTAGAAACTATGCTGAGAAGGCTCACAGCCTTTTGGGAATATCTTACATTTGTATTGAGCTGGCAATATTCTCTGCTCTTAAATTGTTATAGAAAATTAACTGGGTACCAACTATCTTCATCCCTAATAATCTGTCTACAGGACAAAAAGTATGGAGGGGAAAAGACTGTGCATGTGCTACTCTTTGCTGGGTAAAATACTGCATGGGTGGCTAGACCCAAGGAATGTAGTTAAATCCTGTTGGTGGCCGGTCAGAAGTGGTGTTCCCCAGGACTCAGTACTGGGGCCAGTTCTGTTTAATATCTATATCAACGATCTGGATAAGGGGATCGAGTGCACCCTCAGTAAATTGGCAGATGACACCAAGGTAGGGGGGAGTCTTGATCTGCATGAGTATAGAAAGGCTCTAAAGAGAGATCTGGACAGGCTGCATTGATGGGCTGAAGCCAATTGTATGAGATTCAACAAGGTCATGTACCAGGTCCTGCACTTGGGTCACAAGTACCCCATGCAATGTTACAGGCTTGGGGAAGAGTGGCTAGAAAGCTGCCTGGCAGAAAGGACCTGGGGGTGGTGCTCAACAGCCAGCTGAAGATGAGCTGGCAGTGTGTCCAGGTGGGCCAGAAGGCCAACAGCATCCTGGCTTGTATCAGGAATATTGTGGCCAGCAGGACTAGGGCAGTGATTGTCGGCACTGGTGAGGCTATCGAATACTGTGTTCAGTTTTGGGCCCCTTATGACAAGAAAGACCTTGAGGACCATGTCCAAAGAAGGGCAACAAAGCTGGTGAAGGGTCTGGAGAACAAGTTCTTTGAGGAGCGGTTGAGGGAACTGGAGGTGTTCAACCTGGAGAAAAGGAGGCTGAGGGGAGACCTNAGGTGTTCAACCTGGAGAAAAGGAGGCTGAGGGGAGACCTTACCGCTCTCTACAACCACCTGAAAGGAGGCTGTAACAAGGTGGGGGTCGGTCTCCCAAGTAACAAGTGATGGAACAAGAGGAATTGGCCTTAGGTTATGCCAGGGGAGGTTTAGATTGGATATTAAGAAAAATTTCTTCAGTGAAAGGGTTGCCAAACACTGAAGCAGACTGCCCAGGGAAGCAGCTGAGTCACCATCCCTGGAGGTATTTAAAAGATGTGTAGATGTGATGCTTAGGGACACGGTTTAGTGGTGGACTTGGCAGTGTGATAGGTTAACAGTTGAACTTGATGATTTTAAAGCTCTTCTTCAAGTAAAATGATTCTGTGATTCCATGATTCTACCAATGAATCAATATTTAGAAGCAGAAGTGTGAGTTTTTTGCTTTAAAAATTTACACGGTAAAATGATGAAATGGCTATATCTTAATTTTTGAATCATTTTAGGAAACCCTCATAAAACTGCTAAAGAAAAATCATCTTGTAGGTCATAAACTGTATTTTGAACATTTTACTTATCATATTTGGGGTTTTGCAAACTGAAGATCGCAGATAGAATAACTGAAACCATACAGAGATGCACTGAGAACATGTGGGTTCTTTACCAGCCTTACTGCAATTCCTAGCCTACAGCACATCGATAAAAGATTGTGCAGAGTTCCAGAAGATTTACTGAACTGGCTCTAGATCAAGAGACAATAAGGCCACACCAGTATGACCTTGCAAACTCCTAATCCCGAGGAAGAGAGCTTCTTAACTTGGGCTCAGCCCTGCGTTATTGTCCTATGTTGCTCAGGCAAACCTGAGCTGCTGATACTCATATATGGTACTGCACTATGCATTCTACCAGTTTGGGTCTTTCCTTGCTTGAAAGTCTCTTCATCATGCTTCATGACATAAAGCGAATATGTTCTGAGATCCCTCTGATTTAAAAGGACATGAAGTGAATATGTTCTGAGATATCTCTGATTTAAATAGAGGTTGGCAATGCTCGTCTTCCTGACGAAAGTGCTTTGGGATGTATGGATGAAACATACCATATGACAATATAAACCACATAGCAGTTATTACTGCAGGAAACTGTATAGTCAGAAATTGTGCTGGTTTTTTGTGCAATATTTTGTTGGCCTGAGACTGAGAGTATTTTATTATAAACATGGTAAAAATACATCTAAATATCAGCCTTACCATTTTTTCTTATTCTTGAAGTCACTGAAGAGGTTCAGCTGATATTTGAAATTACTTAGTACTCATGAAGCTTTGAATTAATCTAGTCCATCTCAGATGTATGGAATTTTGCTGCCTTATAACTCATTTCATTGCCTGGGCTGTTTTTCTGATAAATCCCACTTATTTACTAGACTGTTTTGACTAACAGGCTTTTAGCTGAAATACAGATGTTGAATTTGCAACTTTGATTCTGTTGATCTACTATTGTTATTAGATCTAGCAGGTTGGTGCTTTTGGATTACACAGCTGTTTACTTTGGTATTTAGTATTGAGACTAATTAAATAATTTGTGTGTGTGTGCAGTAGACAGATAAAGTGAGCTTTGATGACCACATACACTTGGCACATGTAGAGGCATATGGTCTTAGGCATAAGTTTTAGGGCTTTGATGGCAAAGTTCTAGCAAACCTTACTGATTAATTTTAAAACATTGTCTCTTCCTTCTGCCTCTGTTGAAGTTCTGCCCTTAGAAAAGTCAAAAGGAGAAAATGGTCCTCAGCCACTCCAGCTGACCATTCATCATGTAGGCCAAACCTATGAGAACTTAGTTTAAAAAAATGAGCCTTGTCTTGGAGGCAAACAAATCCAGTAGTAATATTCAGAGGAACAAAGGGAAGATTTTTGAAAAGAATAGCATTTTGCATCACTAAACAAGTTTCATCACACCTCACCTGCCAAAGCCCTTTAGACCTCTTTGTGGCAAACTTGGGCAACATTAATATCCATGAAATGTTGAATAAAACTCTTAAATAACACTAATTTAATACTATCCAAATCCAACTTTCGAAGATTATGTAATAAGCTTTTGTTCTTTCCTGGTAGAAGAAATCTCATAAGAAGGTTCCCATACAATCCTGAGTGCCTGGCTATAGGTTTAAGCAACACAATACCACTCCCAACAGGACATTGTAAACCTCAGAAGCTGGGCAGTGCTTAAACATGGAAACAAGGGACACAAATCTTCCCTTATTGTTCTTCCTTTTGTGGATATGCTCAAATTTGCAGCACAATTAGTTAGAAAGTTCCATTAGAAAGCTGAAAGATCAGAGAAGCCCCTCCTGAAAATTCTCCTGTGTTATTCAACTCCCTCAGAGATAAGTACTTTTAACAATATCTTATGCCACTGAAAGGTGTTTCTAACATTACAGGAGTCTACAGATATCTTTTGCCAATAAAATTTTTCAGAGACTGAGGCTTTCTATCACAAGTGTGAAGACTGGGAACAGGCCTGTTGTAGCTTACCATAAGACAAGTATCAACTGTCAGCAGGGAACCGGCTGTGTGACTTTGGCAGTGGTGAGGAGGGATTCTGAGGCTCTGCAGAAGAGGGAGACAAGGGATAGATTCTTACAGAGACTGAGAAGAAAAGCTATATAAATAAATACTGTAATAAATGGGAACACAGAAAGAAATGAAAAAAAACAATCCAGTAGGTCATAGATAAAAAACCTAGCACGTATTTTAGACAAAACCTGGCAGGAAAGAGAATACAAATGTGTCAAAATGAATATACTACAGCAGAACACCAGTTTTATTCTTCTAATTCATCATGCATATGATTTCATATCCTGTTGATAAAAAATGACACTTTGTGGGTTCAATGATATTTCTCGAGAGAAAGTCATACTGGGGACAGGAAAGGCTGAATAACCAAAATATGGGAGATGGGAAACATTTGCAAAGCATATCTCTCTCTTGTTTGGGGGGACACAACAAACTGCAGGGGAAACCACTCTACAAAAAGTTGCTCTTAACTGTCTCCAAAGGTTTTTCAGGTGAGCTGGCCTTGCACACAGGAAGAGACGGCGCTGTAATTCCCATCTTGTCTTGCTCAATCTAAACCTACACTGCTCAGTCCTGTCTGTCTTTGGTTGTGAACACATGCCACACTCTGCCTGTTCTTCCTTCCCCATTAGATCTCACTGCTCCCTGACATCTTTTAGAGCTGCTGTTGTGATTGATGAGTTTGCTTAAATGCTTTGAAATAACAGGTCTAGGATGATTCCTCTCTCTTTGGCTGCTTCTTCCTAACATGGTTTAGGAAGCAGTCAGGCAAGTGCATCAGATGGCAAACATAAGGAGAAAATAACACTGAAAAAGGTTAGACTGGAAAGAGAGAATTAAACTAAATAATTCCATGAGCCACAGCCTCTTCAGCTGTCAGAGGCAGCACGATGTCTCAGACTACATAAACCCAAGAATTTCCCACCTAGTCAGGACTTTTGGTCCTGTTAGCTCATTCTTTTGTGTACATCATAGCAAACTGCCCTTCAGTTGCACTATGACACCTGATATTTATATCATGTGTCAACAGCTCAGCAATAGGAAACACAGAAAGATTAAAACCAACATATTTTCCATTTGTTTCCAGTTTCTTATCCTGGTTTTATCACCAAAGAGTGTAATGAGTGTAATAAGCCTTTACTTTTGTTGTTTAGAGGCAATGGCAAAAAATCACCTGTCTATCAAAGTGCAAATCTGAGAAGTTGAACCTAGTGACACACCAGGATTTGATTTCAAGATGGAGAAACCCTAGACTTATAATAACCATTAAAAACTGAAATTTTGGAAGGCAATATTGAAGGCTTTGTCAGTGAAACAGTTTTCTATCAGAATTTACTTACTCATAACAGTTACACAGTTACAGGCTCTGTCTGAACAAAAGATTCTTTAAAAGAGGCAGGAATACAGTGACAATCTTTCTGATCATCTGCTTTGCTACAAGGCAGTTTCAATCTGAGGCAGCCTGCTACAAGGCTGTCTCTGCAACAGGAGGGCTGGATTTTTGTTCTTGTGAGGAAATTTGTGTGTGTGTCTGCATGTGTGTTGGGGGAGAGGTCCTAATCGGAACGGGGTTGCAGTGTGTCCTGGCTGAAATGTATTAGTTGCAGTTACAGTCCCAAGGAAGACTGTTGGCTTTGCATAAATTTGCAGTTATTTTTATAGATGTGCTGCACAGAGACACTTTGGTATTATAGTCTGTTTTCAATATTCACCTTTTTTTCCAAAATGTCAAGGTGGAGGGAGGCCTTCCTGGTTAAGATTGCAGCTATATTTTGACTGATTTTAAATGAAGAATGGAGAGTATGTATCGTGTTGTCTGGGAATAACGTTGGAGCTACTGAAAACGAGGGTTTCTGGCTTATAAGATTTTTACTGTTATTATTTAGTAACCGAGTGCCAGGGAGACAAAGAACATCTTCCAGTTGAATCCAAGTGACAGCAAAGTCAGATGTGAAAGAGGCTGAAGTGGGCAAAGACAGCTCAGTGCACTGCTATAATCTATCTTTTACAACATTCACTGGAGAACTTCAAGTTTATATCATCACATAATTCCTGAATTTTTTATTTTAAGAACTACCTAAAATACACGGGTGGCCTAGACTACAGGGATCATTGATTTTGCTAACCTAGCTGGGGGCTAACACAGCTTTAGGCTACAGAGTTAGACTGCTAAATCACAGAGGACTAAGCCTAATACCTGCAAGTCACTTCACCTCTCACGTACAAGAATTTTCTAGTTTTTGGTCAGAATGTATAGTGATAACAATTATTTGTTGCCTGAAGAAGATCCACTTCAGGGTCCTTTCACGGCAGGAATAGTACAGACCCTTGATAAGAGAGGCTGATCTATCAAGTTTACAATCAAAACATGGGATGAAAAATATTTTTTCTTGATTTCTAAGAATATTTGGGATTTTGGAAGAAATGTCAAAATGAAAAAAAAAGTCTTATTGTGATCTTTGCTTCATCATACATCATAGTGATTTTGTGAGTTATATTTTTATTTTTACTTTTAAATATAAGTTACTAATATTTCAGTTACTAATGTTGAAGCTTAGATAATTTTCTAGTAAAGAATTGTATCATTTAATTGGAAAATGTTGGCATGGACTTCAGACATTTAGCAATATTTCCCTATTTTTTATGATTCAGGACATTTACTAACATCAAAACTGTTTCCCAGTCACTTAGGAAAGTTACAAACTGGCTCTACTTTAATACACCAAATACTTGTATCTAGTTAAGAAACAAAACCAAATCACATCAAGGACTTATCAGACCACTCCTAGCTCCTACCAAAATCATGTGTTGTTGAAAGAAGTATCCATGAACTTTTCCATGAGTCGAGCCTATACACAAAGAAAAATTAAAACCTAAAAGTGGAGTTCAGAACAATTGAGGAATTTTCTAGATCTGGCAGCAGAGCTGAGGCTGAGGCTGGACAAGGAATTCAAGGGTCATTCATCAGTAACAGAGCACCAGTTTGAGAGAAACATGTTTTTTATGACCTTAATTACTTAAAAAGCACAACACTTGAGAATGAGCTTTATTCACAAGAGCCTACCATCTGAATTTTTAAAGCAGGCCACCTAGGGGGATCAGCATTGTAGTCTTTCCTGGACAAATATTGCTTAATATCACCACATGCTTCAGCAGGCTTTAGAGTGGTCTTGAGTTTTCAGGAAATTAAACGAGATAGATAAGCTTCTTTGTAAATTCCTCACAGAAGGACTGGCATGTCACAGCGCTTGTGGTAAGAGTGAGGTACAGCCAGTGCAGCTTGACAAACACTGTTATACAAAAAGCAAGAAGGAACAGCATAATTTGGGGTGACTGATAAAAGAGATCCCATTGCCACTTATAAACTTTACCAGTTGCACCCCAACCCATTAATGATGGAAAATAATAGCTCCAAAAATGCCTATGAATTTATATGGTGGTCTTAGTGCACCTCCCAGTGTCAGCGTGGTGCTCAGACAGACCACTTTATCTCCAAGCACATATGGTACTGTCTTGGGGTGACACTGCTCCTCAAGGTGGAGCAGGTCCCAAGGGTCTCTGATGGCTGAGAAGATAACACATGTTATTAACTTTCACAGTCTTTGCCAATCTTTGTTTAATGGTATTTTAACAATTTCTTGAAAGACATCATATCACTAGTTTTGATCAATCCAAGTGATATGTACTTCAGGGAAAGTTTCCTTCCTTCTGAAACATACAGTTTTATTTATTGCACAGTGTAACCCCTGTACTGCTCATTAGATTTTACAAAATAAATTGTGGTCAAAACGTAAATTTACAGATATAAACTACACTAGAATTTAGACAGCAATTTCTTCAATGAATTTAAAAGATTCAGAAATAATTTCTGCTGCAAATCTCTACTTTAAATTGACACTTTTTTTAGTGTCAAATTAAATATTTCTGAAGTGAGTTCAAATTTGACAAACATTCTTAGTCAGCAACATGGACAGTGGGATCGGGTGCACCCTCAGCAAGTTTGCTGACGTCATCAAGCTGTGTGGTGTGGTTGACATGCTGGAGGGAAGGGATGCCATCCAGAGGTACCTCGACAGGTTTGAGAGGTGGCCCATGCAAACTGCAAGAAGTTCAACAAGGCGAAATACAAGGTCTTGCACCTAGGTCGGGGCAATCCCATGCACAAATACAGGCTGGGAGGGGAATGGATTGAGAACAGCCCCAAGGAGAAGGTCTTGGTGGTATTGGTTGATGAGGAGCTCAACATGAGCCAGCAGTGAGTGCTTGTAGCTCAAAAAAACCAACGGTATCCTTGGCTGCATCAAAAAAAGCATGATCAGCAAGTTGAGAGGGGTGATTCTCTCCCTCTACTCTGCTCTCGTGATACCCCACCTGGAGTACTGTGTCCAGTTCTGGAGTCCCCAACACAAGGACATGGAGCTGTTGGAGCGAGTCCAGAGGGAGGCCACAAAGATGATTAGGGGACTGGAGCATCTCTCCTGTGAAGACAGGCTGAGAGAGTTGGGGATTGTTCATCCTGGAGAAGAAAAGGCTCTGGGGAGACCTTCTAGCACCTTCCAGTACCTGAAAGGGCTACAGGAAAGCTGGAGAGGGACTTTTTACAAGGGCATGGAGTGATAGGGCAGGGGGAAATTTTTCAAACTAAAGGAAGGTAGATTTAGATTAGATACTAGGAAAAAAATATTTACTGTTAGGGTGGTGCAACACTGGCACAGGTTGCCCAGAGAAGTTGTGGATGCCCCCTCCCCAGAAGTGTTCAAGGCCAGGTTGGATGGAGCTTTGAGCAATCCGATCTAGTGGGAGGTGTCCCTGCCCATGGCAGGGGGATTGGAACTAGATGATATTTAAGGTCCCTTTCAACCCAAACCATTCTATGATTCGATGATTCTCAATTTGAGGTGATTGTTTTTTCTTTATGAAACAAAAATTTGTATACTTCCTAAATAACAAATAGAGATCTAACTCCAGTTCTCTGTGAACAACTGTAATGCACTCAATTGCACCTCTGTCTCACATTTGTAGAACTATTAAAGAAATCTCAGAAATAATCTAGGAACTGACAAGCAGAACTTCTGTTTACATAGTAATAATGGATATGTTCATGCTTAGCTATCCGTGTTGCATATATTAGATGTGATTTTAATTGCACATGGATGTACTGGCATCATCTGTGCAGGACATTGAACACAGCATACATTTAATCAGCTTTCAAGTATTTATATAGTCGTTGTCTAATCTCTTTGCACACCTCTAAAATATATAAAGTGGTTGTACAGTTATGTAGATTCCTATCAAGCTGGTAAATGTTAAATTAACAGCATTGAGGTAATTTGACTGCAGTCTTTCTACATTTAAAAGAAAAAAAAGTGCTATTTTTAATTAAACATTTTCCCCCGTATTTAGTTGTGACAATTTCCTACATATGCAAACATATAGGGACACACACACACACACATTCTTTTCAAGTTATTTTATTTCAGTTCAGCTGAAAGATTTCTGATCAGTTCAAGCTCATTTGAAACAAAATGGCCAAACCAAGCTGAAAAGTGTTTCCCACTGGCTTTAAAGTGGTGGTTTGTAAACCACACTTCAAACTGAGCAGGTGCACCTCTTTCTTGTAGGCAAGTCCTGACTTAAAGGGTAAGAAACATGATTTTCTGTGTAAACAGGGCCCTGGGCACAAATCCTTGAAACTGTTGTCCTTAAAATTTTTTCTGAAGTTCATTGTAGCTGCAACATAATATAATTGCCAACAAGCTTTAGTACAGTAAATGCCTTTTGAGGCATGTCATTCCATCCCATAATTGTTTTCTGGGGAAACCCTTACCCTCTACTTGATTTATGCAATACAGATGGTTGGTAAAACTTGAATCTTTATTGATGCATAGTAATATCTTTCTCATCACCCTTAAAGAAAGTGACATAATTCTTTAAGACATAATATTACGCTTAGGAATTGCTCTAGAGGATCATCAATCTTTTGTGAAACTCTTCCAGCACTCTGTTAGTGTTAAATAAACCATGACTAGAAATGAAATTCAAAATAGTTTGAGTGATTTCTGCAAAACGTTCTCCATTTGCCAATTATGTAGCACTGTATTTCATCCTATCGGTCATTCATTATTCTTTACTAAAAATACAGCAACGGCAAGGGAATTTTGTGAGTTCCAAAGAATTACAGATGACCCACTTAATGAAAAGCAGGCATTATTTTATAAAAAAGACAAAGCTGGTGAACTAAGTGATGATGACGTGGCATTTGTTTATCAGTGGTGTTTTCTTGATAAGAAAAAATATCCAAGCCCAGCTGGGGAGAGTGTTAATTCAAATCCATTTTCTAATAGGCTAGCTAGGTCTTATGAGTTGATGCCTAATTCACACCTGATTCTGATGGTCCTTACTGGTGCCAGACATCCAAAAGGCAAAGCCCAGAAGGAATAAGCATAATTCAAATATCTTTGTCTTAATATTTAAAAAGGCTGTACCCATGTCTGCATTCCTTCTTCCCGAATCTCCTTGAAATCCTTTCTTTATTATAGTATTCATTGTCTTACTATCCTTCCTCACCATGTCAGCCTTTCCTTCAGATTTACCATTCTAGCTCAAATCCTGAGTTGGGACCCCTAAAAACATTCTGAGTTCAGCTAGATAAATTTCATTTTAAAACATCTGGTGGTGTTTTGGCTTAGCTTCACACCACAAAGGAATTTCCTTTCAAGTCCCACATCATCAAAATCTCTGACCCAAGGACAGTGATGTTCCCCCCACAGCCATGCTCTGCATTTCAGCAGACTGAAGGCATCAGCCTGGACCTTGAAGAGTTCTTTGCTTGTAGAGAAAGCTGAATCAGGAACCTATTTGAAGCTCCAATGTGATGTTTAACATAGAAAATACAAGTAAGCCCCTAAAATTGGGAAGGGAAAGACTTGGTATTACTTCTTCTTTGTCACCCCCTTTCCTGGGCCCACAGGCAACCTTGGCCCAGATAAACAGGGAAAAATAATCTTGATGTTGCTCACAGTATGATACATCCCATCTTTATTGCCACTGAAAAGCAGAAAACACTGAGCTAGAAGAAGGTGGTTATGTTTTGAAATATCTCTATTTTATTCAGACTTCCCTAACTGGTTGATCTCTCACTACTGTATGAAAAGATACAAACTATGAGAGGAGATGATGAGGAAAAGATTTTGTGATCCTACACAGGTATGATTAGCTGTCGTGCTTTGATTTCCATACTAGATGGAGACTTTTGACCTGTCCTCCATAATACTAAAACACTCAAAAATAAGAGAAACATCAGCAGTAACTCTGGGGAGTTGCTTTAAATTATAGAAAGCAAATAGCAAAGTATATCACAAGTGAAATAAACTTTTATTTCACTTCTTGCACTAGTTTATGCTAAATCAATTCAAAGTTTATCTTGGGTGTTTTAAATAGTGATTTTCCATTAACAAGGCATATACCAGAAAAAGATCCTAAAACCACTGGCCTTTTAGTCCTTGTTATCCAGGCTTTGATTCCCAAAACATGTCTACATCATAGTGGAAATCAACTTATCATTTTAGAATAAGCCCCAGTGTAAGTGTTGGTATAGAGCAGTGCTTGGTCAGGCTATTCTACCCTGTGTGACTGAAGTGCTTTCAGGACTCAATTGACACTTCTGCCTACAATTTTACTGAGTAGATTGCCATCTCAGAGGCATCTTTGCACCAGACTCCTTTGAAAACCCTACATTCATGCCTTTGGTGGCAGATAGGCAGAAGCACAAGAGAATGGCACTGACTGGGAGACCATGAACTCAGGTCTGAAAAGAATCATAGGAAATGAGGTCTGACTAGCAGACCACAGACCAATGGAGAAGATGAAGAAGAGCTTTATGATATAAGTTAAGAAAGATACAAAGTTTGAGCATGACTAGAGATTAATGTGGTGCTGACCTGAAGCCCAACAATTTCTTTTCAGCTTTCCAAAAGAAGATTCCATAAAAATCCAATAATTCAGGTTGGACAAAACCCAAATTTTAGTGAACTATATTTCATTTGAAGATATTTGACCAGCTCTAACAGTTTATAAAACTTATGGAGACATAAGAAGTGGATCGAAGCAGTTCACCATCTGGTACTGTAAATAAAACCTTTTATCCTGATGATTAAAGCAAGTAGAGCAGCTGTCATGACATCGCTAACACTTCATTAAATCAAAAGTCTATAGCACCTGTAAAGCTGAGACTTTACTGCAATCCAGACGTGAGATTTGTGTGTTAGTCCATGAGACTAGTGGGTTCTGAGAGTGATAGTCTTTGTTTTTACTGTGAGTAGTGGGGGAAGGCATGCCTTGTCTGCCAGCCCTGTAGAAAAAAAATTATAAACAATATTCATATTATTATCTTTGCTAGAGAGAGAGAGAGAAAAGGATTGTTCTCATTAGAAGTCCAAAAAATGACCAATAATATACTAACCTATTAATCACAAGGGAAGAGCTCCTAGTTCACAGATATAATTTCTTCTCTGTTAAGAAAATTAAATGTTTATTTGTGATATTGCTTATGAAGCTAACTGATGAAGCTAACTATGACTTAAAAAACATTCAGAATCTCCCTTTCATGGATGGCCAATGATTTTTGAAAAGAAGGTGTTGAGAAGTTTTTTGAAACTTGTCTCTTGAGCCTCCAAGTAATTCATCTACTTCACAAAAGAATATCTCTCTTCTCTCAAAGTCATTCCCTAATTAAAACTCAGAGAACTGTGTCCTTTCTGGTTATGGCTGACTTTTTCTAAATTGTAAGGAAAAAAACCTATATTACTATATTTGTAGAGCAGCATTTCTTTCCCTGGAGATTCACCATCAAGGAGAAGTCAGAGGACCTCATCTTACTACATGAGTGTTCAAAGTGTGTTTGATATACATGAGAGACAACCTGCATTCAGTGAGTTTGGTTCAATGCAGGTGCTCTTCCTCCTTCATAATGTCTTTGAATATTTTCAGCATAATAAAAAAAAAAATAAAAAAAATATATTACTCTCTTTACAAGAAAGTGTAATACTGGTTAGGCTGGTTCAAAGCTGAAACAGTTTTCACACAGATGAGCCTGGTATATTCACAGACAGCAGTGAAGCTGTTTAAGAAGTGCACTCAAATTTTCAGGTAAAGACTAATCACAACTGGAACAGATGGCACAGCCCATTTTCTAGTCTGTTAACTTTTATAGATCACTGAAGAAACATCATGAAATAAAAATAATCCAAAAAACAGGGAAGATTCCTGAACTAGATTTAGGAAGTTTTTGATGTTTTGATTTTATTTACAGGATCTCTTAATTTTGTTATACAAAGGATCAGGATACATAAAGATTATATATATATGTATGTATGTATGTAAAATGAATATTTAATTGAAACTGGACAAGTCAAATAATGCTGTAATGCAGAATATATTTATAACCAGAATATAAATAATCCTGAGCTGTGTGCATTGACATAATTTATGGAAATTACAATTTGTTATTAAATGGTACTTTTTTGGTAACTGAATTTCATCAACAAATCACTATCAATTTATTTAAGCTACTTTGTACAAATATGTAAACTACTGCTATAATTCTTTCAGAAAGTTTATTCCATTTTTCAATGAAATCAAGGAGAAAAGATTTCTGAACTTTCCTTTTAAGTTAAGGAAAGAAAATTGCTGTTCTCATGTGTGAAAAAATATACTAAGAAAAACTAGCTCACAAAAGGCTCACCATAGTGTATTTCATGTTAACTGTAATTCAAAGTCTCATTATCATTTTGACCCAGAGGCTGTTGTTTCCACTCATTTGTTAATTTACTCCGTGAGTCACCTGAAAGACAGTAACTGAAAAGCTGCAGTGGAATGCCTCTCTGTACAATGTCTTGTAAAATTATTTCTGTTTGGAGACTCATCCTTTGTTGCTTTCAACAGGGAGAAAAGTTTGTATGTATAAAGGTATACATTTCATGAGTCAAACACTTCCATTTGTAAGGCAAAACACACCTTGTGAAGCCAATCGAATTAAACACTCAAACAGAGGAATCAGTAATTTATAAGTGTTAACTGTCAAAAACATTGTCATAATTTGTTGCAATATTCAGTTACCAACTCATATATTTTTTTATTAGATCCTATTAAACAGAACAATTGACCATACTAAATGTTTTCAGAGCCCTTTAGTGAAATAGAAACCATTGTTAACAGTAAATTAGAATTATTCAAAATTTAAAAGCTACTGCTGGATGTCATATATATTCCCTATAACTGGAACACATCTTAATTAACTTATTGTATAACCACTTAAAATGACCAAAACTAACATGATCCATGTGAAAAATGGGTTAAGAATTATAAATAAAATTCAGTTTTATCTTTACCTACACATATCTCAAACCTGAATCTGCTTATGCTCATTTGTGAAGGGTGAAAAGAGTGACATGAGTTAGAAATATGACAAATGTTACGACTGATAAAACAATGACTAACACATTCTATATAAAACCAGAAAATCTTCAGAAAAATTATATTGTGAAAACAAAGTTTCCAAAGTTATAAATAGCCATTATAGTCATTAAATAAATAGTCATTAAAGTATATCGCTGTTATGTATTGTATATGACCTCTCAAACTACTTCAACATGCAGGTTCAAAACCAAAAGGGGGTGAGATGGAAAATACTCCAGCCATCAACAGGAGGTAAGCATGTGGAATATCTTAAAATATCAGGTCTTTTGTTTCTTTGTGCAGTACTTACAGACTGATCTGTTCATTTCTGTGAAGGATGTTTCCCTTTTGAGGTATCTCAAACAGGTATCAAATAGTTCATATCCTGTTCTTCTTTTCTTGTTTAGAGCAATTTATTGTTACCCATCTTCTAAGAGTATTATGAAGTTTATGAAAACAAAGATGATTTATCCTTTGCTGGACAGCTGCAGGATGTGAAAATCTGGCTGGAAGCCTCACAAACTGTACTGCATTGTAATACACCGGCAGACAGTGGGCAGAAGCTGGAAAGAAACTCCAGAAAGCCAGATATTGTACTTCCCAACTGCAATAACCAAGCTGGATAGTAAAAAAAAGAAGACAGTCATACTTCAGGCAGCTATTTTCAGCAGTTCAACAGGTAAACAGTTGTATGCACACGTACTTTGGGGCATTCTGCATGGCAATAAATACTGAGAAAACCAGAAGTAAAGTGCATTTCCCACCAGGTAAAAAGGGGAAAGGAAGGGAACTGAATTCTGACCTCAGGAAAAAAAATAATATTTTTTTTTGAAAGGCAGCAAGTGTGAAGGAAATATGCCAGCAACATTGAGTACGTAACCAAACCAGGAAAATGACAACAAAACAACATGCAACGTGTTGGCAAAGAGACCTACCAAGAAAATCAATAATTGCAAAAAGCAATACTGAAGCAGGTGCAGATCCTGGAAAATCACAAGCAAGTTAAAGAGATGTGATATTGCTGATGTCACTGTAAACAAACACAGATTGAGTGTAAGGCACCCATTGCCATAGCAAAGAACAGCAAGAACTAAACTTTTGAGAGACAATTACTTGTAAAAATGCAAACATTTCTTACATTGAACCTGAAGCAGTGGATTGAATGCTTGAACTGGTTTACAAACAAAGGGTGCCAAAGTCCTAGCCTTTTGCTTGATAAAAACAGTCTGAAAGTTGCTTATAGAAAAGAGAAGTTGAACTACATTGTCCTACAGCTGTAAAGAAAAACCAACTGAAATAGTAATGGTATCTCAGACAAAAGCGTTCGCTGTTTTCAGAAATACTATGAACAGTTTTCAAAAACACATACAAACATTGCTGCAAAATGATCTGTAATGTTATGAAAGAGGAATTGTTAGAAACACCTCCAAAAAGGCAAAGTCAGATTGTGAGGCTAAAACAAGCTTACTTATTCTTGAAGTCATAGAATTGTTTTGCTTTTTTTGGAAAGACCTTTAAGATCATCAAGTCCAACCATTAATGTAGCACTGTGAAGTCCACCACTAGGTCATGTCCCTAAGCATCACATTGACACCTCTTTTAAATACCTCCAGGGATGGTGACTCAACCACTTCTGTGGACAGTCTGTTCCAGTGCCTGACAACCTTTTCAGTGTTTTTTTCCTATTTTCTCCTGATTCCCATCTAAACCTCCCCTGGCACAATTTGGGGCCATTTCCTTTCGTCATATTGTTTGTCACTTGAGAAAAGGTACCAACACTCACCTCCCTACAACCTCCTTTCAGGTAGTTGCAGAGACCACCACAGGTAAAGAACCAGTGAGTTATTGTTGCTGCACCAGCAAGGGTTAAAGAGCATTTGACCTTATGAAAACCCTTCAGAAGTGCTCAGATTTTTTAAAAAAAGGCTTTCAGATTATTTTACAGTTTTTGGTCTTTCGCAATCACAAATGAAATTTTTGTGAGGGTATTTTTAAAAATAGGCATCTCTTCTGTTCTTAGTGACGTGATATTTCTTTGTAACATTCTATGGATTAAAAATCCTAAACCAAGTGTTTTCTGCAGATTTGATTATAGCCACAATATTTCAAAAGATTAGTGGATAAACATCAGAGAGTTGATCAACATTACGATCCATAAACAGTGTAAGTAAAAGCGCATGTGAAGTTTGAACCTATTATAATTTTTCGTAAAAATGATTATAAATCACTTGTATCTAGAGATAGCTAAAAATTTTGCAAAATTGATTTTTTTTACCTTTACAATCTAAAAATGCATTTGGATTTTGATATGGTAGTACAAAATGAATCAAAGTTTTTCACTGACATTTTCATTGAGGGAGAAAATAATTTCATGATCAACATTTCTTGTGATTGTTATTGATCATAATAAGTGCCGATCTGTCATTTTCCAACACTGAACGCTCATTTTCTCTGCTTCAAAACAGAATTGTTAACATCTCTGATTGATTTCCTCATCCTTTCATATGCAATCAGGATCAGATGTCAAGCTCAACAAATAAATAAATAGGTTACTGACAATGTCAACATCATACAACATTTTTAAAGAATACAAATATTGTATTGTATTGGATGTGTTGTATTATTTATAGAATATTAATCTCAGTTTCTACATCACTAAGAAGTGGAGCAATGAGAACCATTCCCAGTGTTTACTTTTTCATTATGTTTTTGACTGAGTAGCTAGAATGGAAATGTCTTAAAAGAGATTGAGTGATTTAAATCACTCATGCTGATTTTGAAAAATACTAAGCTACTTTGATGGCTAAACCTTATAGAATATCAGCTGCAAAAGACGTTAATTATTTTTTGAAAATCAAACTTATAAATTCCTTAATAATTCAGCCTATTTTTAAATTAATTACTTTTTACTCATAATCTGTAATCTGAATATTCTGAAGTTATAATTAACGTGCTTAGAAATACAAACTAACTCCATATTAATCTACCCTTCATAATGCTTCAGAACAAATAAATCTACATATTATTCCTTTCACTTTTTAATAAAAAATAATGATCTGTTGATCATACTTGAAATACCCCATAGACATAAAAGAATTTAGCTAATTGGCATGTCATCATTCGTTAGAAGAGTGGGCTACGCGTGGTGTATACTTCACACTTTCTCATCACACTATTTTTAAATTCATGCTGGCAGTCACCCACAAACCTGTCTAGAAATGTGAAGATTCTTCTGGCTGATAGAAATGTGACAAAATGGTGGGTTTCCTCTGAGGTATGTAAGAAAAGATAAATCATGTAGTCTTAACATCAAGGAAAATCACTGCTTAAAATCGCTGCCTTTAGTGGAGGAATTTGTTACATCTGATGGACAGTTGTCACTTTGAGAAATTTCTTGAGTGTACATGGGAGAAATAGCTTTGGGAAAATAATTCAGAGGTTAAAGTTATGTCATTGTCTAGGAAATAAAGACTTGCATTGTATGCTCTGTATCTGTCTCTGCTATAGCACATATTTTGTTTGGGGTTCTTCAGCCTGGAGAAAAGAAGGATTCAGGGAGACCTTATAGCAGCCTTCCAGTACCTGAAGGGGCCTACAGGAAAGCTGGAGAGGGACTTTTTACAAAGGCATGTAGTGATAGAATGAGGGGGAATCGTTTCAAACTGTAAGTGGGCAGATTTAGATTGGATATTAGGAGGAAATTTTTTCCTGTGAGGGTGGTGAGACACTGGCACAGGTTGCCCAGAGAAGTTGTGGCTGTCCCCTCCCCGAAAGTGTTGAAGGCCAGGTTGGACGGGGCTTTGAGCAACCTGCTCTAGTGGGAGGTGTCCTTGCCCATGGCAGGGGGGTTGAAACTAGCTGATCTTTAAGGCCACTTCCAACCCAAACCATTCTGATTCTATGATTCTATTTTGCACTGTCCTGTCTGGCTGTGTTAATCTAATCTATGAAAATATTTCTCAGTGACATTATTAGTTCTAAAGTCATTGTCAGTCTGCAACTGCAGTCCAGTACTTTTCCTTCATTCTTAGATAACATATATCATAAAAACAATTCCATTGTTCTAGTTCAATACACTCGGCTTTATTGCCTGCTATTAGAGTTGCTTGGAAAATTTTTATTGAAACAAGCTTTTAGCACAGAAAATCAGAAAACATATTTTCATCAATATTTTAGTGAAAATGCTCTTTCAATTTTCAGTCAGTTCTGTTTCTGTAATCTAAATGCTGGCTGTTACCACATCTTGCAGAGCATGCTGGACACCAAAACTAAAGACTGTAGCAACTATCCCACTTTCAGACATGAGACCTCCATCTCATTTAGATTCCTCCTTAGAGTCCCACATCATCTTCACCTCTGTCCTCATGATTCCAGACATTTCTTGTGTCTTATCAAATTATATTTTTAAACAGAAACTTTGCAAGGCTTGTAATGCTGTGTCAGATTTGCACCTAGGGAGCTTCCCCACCTGCCATTGTGCTACTGAATGCAGCTACTTAAGAGTTTCAAACATGGTGAAGTTAGAATTAGGCCTTCCTGGTCTATCAGAGGAGCTGAACAATATTCCTGATAGCCAGTGGAGGTAAGAGTGAAATTTTTGATAAAAAAATGAGCTGCAAGGAAGGTGTCTTAGAGGCATATCACATCCATTTTACAAAATTATGACAAGGAAGAGATCTAATTGATGGCCCTTTGAGAAGAATAAGGACAAAAAGGTGGATCTGCCATTTGCTGAACATAGTAGAAAGCTGCAGTGCTTTCTTGGCTAAGGAAGAAAGTAGTTGGCCATTCTTCAAAGGAAACTAGCTAAGAGGCACAAGGAGTGAAAACATACACTGGAATTAAGAGGAGAGGGTTTGTAAGAACTGATAAACATGATCCGTAGTGTTGGGAAAATGAGGAAATTACTCAAATCTCATTGCTCCCAAATAAGACAAGCATGCCTCAACTTAGTTAAACATAAGTGCTTGAGGGAGATTTTTCTGCCCACTGCTTTGTCATTTATTTTCAGTGATGGAGCATGGATTCTTCTCCCATGCTGGGGTAAATTGTGGATCTATATCAGTGCAGTTAGGATGATTCATAGAATTGTGGCAAAAAATACTATTGAAGGTTTGGTGAAACTTCAGAGTTTGTCAGAGCATTTTATCTGGTATGCAACTCATTCCTTGTCATGCTTGCTTTTTTTTCCCTGAAGGCCTCCCACCACACAATCAGCTATGTATCAGCATTGTAGCAAATATAAAAATCCCCTATACCACTAGTATGCAGTAAGAGATGCTGCTGTTTGCCTTCATGTACTTTCACTTTCTCTTAAAAAAATTGTGTTGGAAAAAAGAGGGGAGACAACCTTATGTGATCAGGGAGCCCTTAGTAATTCACCCACAGGCTCAGTGGAGGTCAAGGGGGAAAGCCCCTAAAATAAAAGACCACATCTATATATGTATTTGATGTATGCTGGGAAGTCTTTTTTTTTTTTTGGCCTACTTAGCAGATGAAAAATTGCAAAGGACTGAAAATAACATGCAATTTCTCACTGGTTTGGTCATGTTTCCAATAACAGAAGACCAGGAGGAGACTGATGCGAGGGATATATTGTACAATGTGTGCCTGCTGGGTAGGGCTTTGAGCAACCTGGTCTACTGGGAGGTGTCTCTGCCCATGGCAGAGGGGGTTGGAACCAGGTGATCTTTAAGGTACCTTCCAACCCAAACAATTCTATGATTCTACAATTCTCTGCTGGAGGGTTCCTTGCAGCAGTGCATGCTATAAAGTAGATTACTATCACACTCAGGATATTGGACAAGATTTAACATGCTTCCAGTGATCTAGTCACCCATATTGGGTATTCCTTGGACAAAGCCCAAACCCCAGCCTTTTTGAAGTTCATTAATTAGGACACTTCAGCTCTGTTAATTGCACCGCATGAACAGCAGTATAAAGCTCTTTAAGAATGACTGCAATTACCCTTGAAGCCAAGGCTTCCACACATAATGTGTGTGAGCCACTGATACTGCTATGAGCAAGATCATGGCCATGTGAACCTTTGCTGCTTTACAAAATCAAAGTAAAAACCAGGTATATTCTGTATCGTCTAGAGTTCACAGCAGTATTTTAAAATATTCTTTGAAGGCATCGAGAAAAGTCCTGTGTTCACAAGCACAATACAGGGCTTTTGCCCTTTCATATTTTTGTTTGCTTCCCAAGTTTCACAGCCACTAGGAATACTTTGCCCCCTTGAGGCTTTTGCTGGCTCTTGGCAGACATGCATTTTCCCTATGCAGCACGCACTGACAGTGACAATTGAGAGCACTGACTCTCTGCTGCTGGCTACCTGCTGCCTTTCTTCTCCTGTTTCCTCAGGAACAGAGTCTGATCTATGAAAATAAAGCAAGAGGAAATTATTCTGCAGTTAATATTTTAAGACCTTTGCTTTTATTTTCATTGAATTTTTAATATTTCCTTCTTTTTTTTTTTTTTTTAATTTAAGGAAAGCCTCTTTTTTTAAGCAAAATACCATCTTACTATTTTTCCTGCAGAGATGGGATGAATGATTTCTCAGGGGAGAGTGGATAATGTGTTATGTTCTCTCTGTATTTGCTGGGCATCTTAAAACTCAACTTTCAACAGCCAATCAAATATTTCTGTTCAGAAGAACAGATTATTAACTTTCAATAATGGTCTCTGCATTTTTATTCTTCCCAAGAAACATGCTAGACAAAAAAATCACAGTTCTTTCCCTGGCTGTCCTGCTTTTGCTGGACTCTGAGTTGCTTTGTCCCTGTCAGCCATCGCTCCCTTTAAACTCTGCTGTCTTCTCCCAGGAAAAGCCTCCCTTTATTAAAGTAGGAGTTTGCCTTACTACTAACATACTACCAGCCTTTTGTTTGAGATTTTGGTGGGTGTTTGCTACTTGGGTTCAATGAGACATGCAAACACCAGCCACCCAGGAGATCCTGTAGAACATCCAGATTTCTTGTTCAGGTGATAGTAAATAGAGAGAGGGAGAGATATGAGCTCAAACCAAGACCAAAACACCTAGTGCAATCTTGATTTAAAAAGTAAAACCCATTGTGTGCATGTTTACTAGAGAAGGTCAAATAATAATGGTAAGGATGTATTAAGGAATATGGGAGATAGGATTTTTGGTTTGTTGTTGGGTTTTGGGCTTTTTTTGTGAGTTTGTTTGTTTGTTTGTTTGTTTCCCCCTTGGAATTCTCTGTTGAGCTTTTACTTGTTACTTAAACTAGCAGTAACACACTTTGGGAAGATTTTACTTCTACTGCCTGTTGAGCACCTGGCCTGTCCATAAAAAGATAACTGACCTTCAAGGACATCAATGTGGCACTTGTGTGTCATATGGTAAAACATTTTTGAAAACTTGGAAAATTCCTACTGCTGTCTCATTTATTCAAAATATTAATCATATGAACAGCAATGATCAAATTCACACCAGGGGATCCAGGCAGGATCAATGAAATGATGATCAATTAAATGATGCAGGAAGAAATACATCTGAAAAGTGAAAGTAATGTCAAATAACTCTTTTACCTTGTTTTTATATTTTCAGTGGCATTTCAGTTTGTTTTTGCATGAAATGAACAGAGAGTCTGCGTAACAGACTGCAGTAGGTATTTTTAAACAAGCAAAAATAACAAACAGAATAGTGGGAAAGATTTGAAAAGGCAAGGAGTAAAAATCTATAAATAAAAAAATGAAACAAAAAGAAAAAGAATACAAGGTAATATACAGAAAACACAGCAGGAAAGCCATGACCTTTTCCCTATATCATTCAAAAGTCAATGCCACAGGTTGTCTATCCTCACATGACAAAACTAACCTTCAATTTTGAACAGGTAGCATTCCTTAATGCAGACAGTGTTTCAGCAAGGTGTGCTCATCCATCTGCCTACTCCATCTAGTCACGTTATTTTCTATTTTTTCTCTGTTATCACAAACTGTGTGCTATAAGAATTTTGCCTTGTGTAAATTCAATATAATTACTTCCAAATGTTGCTGTGATCTCCAGTTTATTCTGCTTTCTCACAGAGCCCTGTCCACAGTTTGGTTTTTTTTAATATCTGACTTCAACCTACCCACATTCCTACTTGCTGTCTCCCTTAATCTCAGAACTTTTGAGTGATTTTCTTGCCCCTGATTCCCTGAATCTTTCTTCTCCTTTTGTTTTGGAAATATTATCCTTGTTGAGGTATGATATTTAGTGCTTGCTTCCTTCCCCCTTGTAGCTGTGCTTATCTGGTGGCTCACCCTGGGCTTGTGGCTTCTGACCTCAATAGAAGAACTGACAGCTATCTCCTTGGTTTGGGAAAGAACAGGATTTCTTGATTAGATTCTTCTTCCTGAGGGAACAGAGCTTATGTTGTTATGTTGTCTGCATCTGTCAGAGTCATCCCTTCCCCCCACCTTTTGAACCAATATGCCTACTTCAGTCAAATTACCTATTTCAATCAAATCGGACACAAGGTAGATACATTAAAAAAGAAAAAAAAATAGTTTTCGCAAGTTTTATGACAATATGATTTTGGGGAGGTGAAGAACATCTTACAGATGCCAAAACTAAAGTAAATTCCTCAGTGTAATCCTGCTTGCTGTCGCACACTGGAGAATCTATACTGAAGATGGTTTAATAAACAGAGGAGCTTTAAAGATGCTTGGATTAAAAATTGTGCTTTCTTAAATGTCCAGGTCAATTAATCCTGACACATAAACCCATGCAGCATCATGGTTCATTAGACTCATCAGTGCTCAAAGAACTTCCTGTCCATTTTTAATGAAAACAGTAACTTTCCAACATCAGTTTTTTCCTTTGTCCCAAGTATCATGACTGGAATTTGGGGGGAGGTTAAGAGTCAGCCCAGGTCTCTGCTGTGCAGTAAGTGAATCTAGAAAAAATGGGTGTGATTTCAGAGGGTCAGATCTACACCTGAGCTATCTACTTGAATAAAAATAACAGTTGCTTGCCAGGAAATAATTGCGCACATTGGGAATTTTTTTAATTTTATTTTTTTTCATCTTATGAAGTACAAGTAGCTCAGCGTATCTGTAAGCAAAATAAATTACAAAGGTTCCCCCTGCAGCATATGTTTCACTTTTCCTTCCAAAGATGCATAATATGTTTATGAAATTAGGGTACTCTCCCAAAGGGCCTTGAATAATAATAAGATATATGAAATAACTACTGTAGGCTTTGAAATCAATGTTGCAGAAGATAAGGATTTAGCTAGTATGTAGCTCAGTCAAACCTGATTACTTTGTGCCTGGTTGTGCCTAAGCAACCAAAACATTTCACTGGCAGACAGTGCAAATGACAAGCACTGTATGTGCCACTGCTTTCTTAGTCTGGAGGGGATTCTTTTTAATATTTATAAAAATGATCTGCAAACAGATTCAGTCTAACTAGGTCTGTCTGTACTACCATTACCTTTATCACATCCCACAGGGGTACAAAACCTCAGTACTGAATTAATCATAATATGACATTTAGAAGAAAAAAGAGATACTACTATGCTGGTTTAAAACACTGCAGATTACAAATTGTATTTAGGATTGTTGTTTGAGAAGATGACAAAGACATTTTAATAAACACTTGTCAATAAACATCAAAGTTGGGGTTTTTTTTAAGATTTCTGTGCCCTTTTTCTCAAACATTTAAAGATGCTGGTCTCCACTGAAAACAGAGTTTAGCAAGGAGTTACATTTAACAGGAGCTGACAAGGTTGTTGCCTTTGTAACCATCTAAGAAGACAAACTAAAAATGAAGGTGAAGCCATGACCCCAGCCATCCCTTGCAGGATGAGAAACTTGCAGCATTACAGCACCAAGCCACATGTTAAGTTACATAAAAAGATTCCATATCATAGGAAATAAACATATTTATTGTGTAATAGATATCTACAACCTCACTGACAGTGGAAACAAGACAGTAAATCATGGGTCACTTTCTCTGTGTGTTTTCCAGCGAATTACTTGTTAACAGCTTTCTACCAAATCTGACAGCGATGAAGATTTTTAAGATATTAATTCCTAGCAGCGTACTGAAAGCAGGCAGATAAGCAGGGAAAAGAGAATGCCTGTGAATTTCCCTTGAAGGTGGAGCTCACCTCTAATTCGGCGCTGAAGAACCCAGAGATGCAAGAGCTCATGTGGGAGCTCAGAGCAAAGGGAAGGACCTTGTGCAACTTGGACTAGAAAATCTACTCACAAGAGAGAAATTCATTACCTGTTCTATTCCTCACAAAACAATTATGCACGTTTTTTTTTGTCAGGGCTCTTTGTTTTCAAACCACTGGATGTTGACTGCTGTATTTCATACCACAGTTAGCATCATGGGTGGGAGCTTGATTTCCCATGAGTGTCTGTGCTTGGTGGAGGTGACACTTGGCACAACACCAGAGCCCCAGCATAAGCAAGGCTCCAGGATGTTTGGGTACAAATGGCCATGCGCATGTGGGTACCTGAGGAAACTTCAGACCCATAGTTCATTTTGGAAGCTGCAATCCTTTTTTTTTTTTTAATAGTTTTATTTGGAGGCAAGACTTTCTGGAAATTAATTTATTTCAATAGTTTGCACTTTCTTAATACAATGGAAGATACACCAACTTCCAAAAAAAGGTTCAGTGTAATGCAAGCCAAGACAGTACAAGTTAGGATGAAAGCAATGAAACTGAAACATACGGCAAAGAAATTACTCTACAAACCTTTAAAAGTTGACAGACAATGATATCCTTGTTACAGAAGTTTTAAATATTTCTGTGGAACTAAATTATACCTCTGCTATAAAATGTAAAGGTTAGTTTAAAGTGGCAATAGGAATGTAATAATTCTCTACTCAGTTCTATTCATTACTTGATATCTCCAACTCAACAACAATAAAAAACACAGTTCTTCCAAAAATTTACTCAAAATTATTTTTCTGTATAATTCCAGCTATTTGATAAAACATTTTTCCCTGGAAAGGTTGGCTTCTTTTCCCACTAAAATATTTTGTTTGCAAAGTTTATTTTCTTGATGCTAAGTGGAAACTTTCAGATGAAACTTCAGTGAAAACAGAAATGTATATAATTTTAATTTAAGTTACCCTGGCCTCTATAGAACACCTAATAAGTCCTACAGTCTTACCTTGTAAATTATATTTCAGTCCAGTGGCAAAAGTGAGCTATTTAAGAGAGTTTAGTGTTGGGTCAAAAGTAGTGCTTTGCTGTTTTCATTTCCTGATGGCATTTTCTGATAACAGATTTAATTCTCTGCTGTATGTGATAATATTTCTATTCTTTTTCTGGCTACTCCTATGTCAACATAAATATTATTTGTTGGCATGGCTTTCCTATATTTAAATTAAATTTTTAAAATATTAGATGTTTATATGGAGTGGAATACTGACTCCTTTCATATAAATCTAATAGGAAGAATTTCCATTGACTTCAGCAGCCTAGAATATGACTCATTATATATAAAGTGCTGACTTTCTCAATGCAGCCTCTGGAATTACTCTATAGATACCCTTTTTGTTCATAAGCTAATACTACCAAATGAACTTCCAAGACAGGAAAACTGTTGTAAATTTGTCTCAGCTGGAAGTCATTTTGCAAAGCTTAAGTTGTAGAAAAAACAGGAATTATATTTTTAATTGAAAAGAATTAGTTAAAAATCAGATGCTGCCCAGGTGTGGAAAGGACACTGACAAAACCAATAATTTTTTCCACTGATGATATTTATATCCTTTTTGTACAGACCTCCTCATTTTCGCTCGCATATGGGGAAAAGGATCAAAGACAGTTTTGTTTTGATCAAACTAGAAGATGATCAAGGACTTACTGTAAAGCACTTTGATATTAAAGTGATAAGAGGACTAGAGCTATCTAAGGAGATGGAGAACTAAAACTTTAAAATATTGACTTGCCATTGGATTGGCTTATATTTGTCCCTTATAAGAAATCTGCCTTAAACTTGATATTTTCTATGAAATAATAAAACTGTCTTGACTAAGATCTAACTTCAAGAAACACAGGGGAAATGCATTTTAAAAAGCACCAGATGAGAACAGAAACAGATTTTGAAGGGTATTTCTACAATGACTTTTGCTTTATATTAGGCAGCCACTGATAAATTTCAGAAGGCTTTAAAAGGTCTGACCTCAGTTACTTAACTTGCAGTTGAGTTTACTGCTGAGGTTTTCAGAAAGAAACAGGAAAGTGTTTTTCAGATAGGTGGTACAAAATGTGGTCAGCTTGTAAAGGGAAAAAGGACAAAGTTAACAGTACTGTTGAATGGACATCAAGGGATCCAGAACAGAGAAGTAAATACTATTACATAAAGGCCTGCTACTCAGAGAACCAAGGTAATTTTCATCCATGTTAAAGTCATAAGAGAATGGGATTTATTAAATAATAAATGGAATTTAATTTGCAGTTGATGGCTAGTCAGAGGTAATAACATCTTGAAATTTCAAAGTAAGGTCAAAATGTGCTTGACTTCTTGTCTTTTAAACTGTTCTTTTTTAATGTCAAAAAAAATTAAACTTTAAAAGGTTTAGGCAAACCACTTTAGATCTTGTCTTCACTGACCTAAAACTATATTTTTTTTTCCTTTGGGCTAAAGTATGAGAGTTACTCTATGCATGAGTGAAGATAAAGGACTTTGGTTTTACTATAACATAGATTTGGAGGGGGTAAAGTGCTGACCCTGGTGAATCACCACCTCACAACATTGCAGTGTCATCTTTTCACTGTTTTCACCATATCTTTTTCTAACCACAGAGTATCTCAGAGTTACCTCCAGTAAGAATTTCATGGGTTTTGGTGTTGAAATGAATCTACAGGAACTCAAAGAGGCAAGGATCTTATCTAATCTCCTGAAACTCAGAGCCAAAGTGCATTTGGTGCTCAAAAGAGGCCCTGGCACAACAGAGGTTGTGTCTTAATCCCAGGGAGATTTTTTTTACCATAAAGAATTTACAATAATAGAGTTGTGAACAGAAGACAGCAATGACAAATTGAGCAATGGATCAGGGAAACTGTGTGGGCAGGAAATAGAATAAAGAGTAATTCTAAGTATCCCCATACATGAGCTCTTGGCTGCAATATGCCTGGAGTACAGTATGCTGTTTTGAACACTTAATCATCACCTCTGTTGAAAGCTCTAACAATAAAAAATATACAAAATCTGGATAAAGGCAGATAAGGTTAATCCATTAATAATGGATTAATGGAATAATGGATTAATAATGCAGTCTAAAATAATGCATTCATTTCTGTTCTGCAAGACCGTCCAGTTTTTTTTCCATGCAAGAAATAAAACAGAGATTAGTATCACAGTAACACTATAAAAGTCTTATGGAAGGTTTTATATTTGTAGACCTGAGATCAGAAATTTCCTTCTCATGGTAATGTCACTAACAACTCCTCAGACACATGCTTTTCTTCTCTCGAAAGAAGTCACCAGAGGACCAAGAATTTACTCTTAAGTAGTGAATATTTTTTACAATATTTAAATGCTTCCCTATGAATAAACTAGTGAACCTGCAGATTTCCAGTGTCTGCTTTAACATGACTAAAAAAGTTCTAGAGTAGGGCAGTTTTTCTCTATAAGCACAGTTCATGAAATTGTGCATAGGCACAATTCGTTAAAACCTTGCCAATAAGAATAGCACCAGATTGTGCTTTCACTTTGAAGGGTATGCTCAGATCCCATGTGGTCTGCGGGATTCAGGAGTTCTAATACTCTGTGCGGTTTCTTGACAGAGCCCTGAAGGTGGAGCTGATTTTTCCACTGGGATTTACCCACACCCTGCCTGCAGCCTTCACCTCCAGGTTTCACTTTGGTGTCCTGGGTCTGAACAAGCCCAGGTTCACCGTTGCAGCTTGCTGCGTTGCCTTCCATCCCCAGGCAAACAGTGGGGAAACCGTGACTTTCGCTAACATCAAAGCACAGATGAGCCTGAATTTCTCTTCAGATTATTCACAGGTTCACACTATTTAGCTACAGTCTGAGATCAGAATTTCTGGCAAAATACAAAGCTAAGAAAATTTCACATGTCAGTTTCTACTGAAAGCTACTTTTAGCTCTGATAAGCATATTATGAATCAATATACTTGGGACTTGGGCAAACTGTACTGAAAACAATACAAATAAACAAATCTGTTCAACATCAATTTAAGAATTAATATAAGAACACAAACTTTAATATAAGAACATAAACAGAACCATCTATTCCTGGTCTTGTAAACCCACCCTTTTCAGGGGGACAGTGAAGAATCACAGTTTTTAAAAGTGTCCTGTTGCTGCCATCTGGCCGCCACCCTCCCACTGAGTCAAATTGACACCTACAGAAGCAGCAGTCAGTCAGGGGAGGATCGCTTTCCACAAGTCCTGATTTAGCGCCTTAGGAGACAGACTGGAAGTGACATAAGGTAAAAGGCTCTTGAAAGTACAGTAGAACAAGAGAAGTGAAGGGAGAGAGAATGGAAAGCAGAAGAGAAGTAAAGAGACCAAGGTAAGCAGAAGAGAAGTAAAGAGACCTGCAGACAGGACTCAAGGTAGAGGGAAGAAGAGGGTAAGTGAAAGAGGCTACACTGAAAGAGGAATTTGGGAAGACTTTGGAATGGTATCAGAATATCACAGGATGGGAACAGTGGAAGAAAACTCTGAATTTTAATTTTCCTCAGTTTCCCTGACTATGAAATAGTAATATATATATATATATTCATGAGGTTTTTCAGGCGAGTTGTGCTCTAAGTACAATATATAGTTATTCTGCCCAGATCTTATTAAAATAAATGAATTTTCCCTTAAACAAATACACTGCTTTACATAAATGGTTTTGACATCACTGATCTACAGTTCTATCATGTGTGCTACTTGGGAGTAAGGGCAGAAAAGAAGTGGTGAGCATGGCCAAAGCCTGACATTCAGAGGATGCATCCATATACATGTGTATTTGTGGGAATTCAGTGCTGGCCCTTTTACATTCAGATGAATCAAACCACATACCCCAGATGACGCAGGTGAAGCTGTACCTGCACAGAGGCACTAGGTTCTTGTTGAGTTTCATTTAGGGCACTAGTGGAAGTGATTTACAAGTGTCAACTGTTGAGATCTGTGAGAAAGCCACCCCGCAATGTGAGACTGTTAGTTATTTCTTCTAGGAGGAAAAGTCTTATTAAAACAGCAGGGATGCTGCAGTGTAATCAGACATGGAGTGCATCATGCCGGTGTAGTCAGCAGACTTGCTCAGTGCTGTGCTAGGCACGGCTCTGCCTTCCTTCCCCAGCCCAGCGACAGTTCTCTCTGCATGAAGTCTTGTGTCTAGCTGAGAGATTGCTGACATTAGGACATTCAAAAGTTAAGTTAAAACACAGCAGACTCTTCTGTGAAGGCTCTCTCTTAAAAGTGAAGAGGCTTCAGTTCCCTGCAGTTGAACTTGAATCTGTGAGCTTGAAGCTGAAGTGCTTCATCCTGAAAGGATCAAAAAGTGTCACTCCTTGGCTTAATTAGCATTAACTTTTCGGAGACTGTCATATCATAAGAGTTTAATCAGCAACATTAACATCAGGACTTTCTACCTGCTGTTCCTACCTCCTTATTTCTGGCCAAGGCCACAGCATTTTGCCTTCTCATCCATGACATATGAATAGCTGGATCAGAACTGAGGCCTCCTTGCCTCAAGCCCCACGCTAAGAAGTGTCATGAACTAAATTACCCTTGATTTTAGATTTGCTCGCACCAGGGCTAAATCAAACACTAGGGGAAAAGCATTATCAGTGTTCTTGTCAGGCTTTTAGAGACAAAAAATCCTTCTTATGAAAAAGAACAATTTCACATCCCAGCAAAATTATTTTCTGGTAGCAAAAAGCAGAACAACTCAAACTGCCAAGAGCTCCGTGCTGTTGTGACCACACTGTGTGTGGTAGAGGAGCTTGTTTACAGCTAGCTCAGGTCTCTCTACATAACACTGTGAATTGCAGCATACTTGTATCAAGAGCAATTACTAAAAAAGTAGTGTCCTCAAGTGTGCCTTTAAATAGCTGTTTACTGGGTTTTGCCCCATTTTTCTCTTTGCTGTTTTCTAGCTTGGACTAACTGGTCTTTGGAAAGTTGGAATAATGGTTCTCTGTATACACACTTTTAGATGGTGATATGTAAATCAAGCAAGGCAGGAACAGGACTCAATTTTCATTAGCAAATGCTTTAACCACTAAACTCTTGTCTAAATCATGGAAACTGTGGTCAGTGCTGTCACAAATGAAGTTTGCTCATTTATTTGAGGTTTCCTAAGGCAGCTGGCTCCCTTGAAAAGTTGGTGAGGTTTTGGGCATGTACTGCTTTGGAGTACTTTGGATTGCCTGACACGAAGAAATGTCCTACTCTGTTGAAGTCCAGGGGTGGTCACAGGGAGATGCTCGGCTCACTCTGCGTGCTCTATAGGAGGGGCAGGAGAGAACAGGAAGGGCTTTTATTCTACTCTGAATTCAGACCACCTTCCTAAATCAAGGATTATCTCACCCTAAATAAAAGTAGATGTAGTCATTTTGTTACTGTTATCAATTGCAATGTCTTATTTTACTATAAATATGTAACAAGTAATTTAAGTCAATATCTCATAATATAAACTGTGAGCTGGCTACAGAAAACAGCCTAAGTGTACTCCCTGTAAGCAATTTGCAAATAACATATATTAAGAAAAGTCATATTGGGTTTGAAATACCTAGCAATGGGCAATTTGCAATGTTCAGATTTCATGGCTAGGCATGCTAGGGTACCCCACAGTTCATGCTCAGGAGAGCATTGTGCTACATTGTATTAATAACAGAAGAAAAGGGATGCCATTTTGAGAAAGGTTCTGTGACCTACATTACAATTCATAAAATTACATTTAATTTCACTTGAAAATAGATTTTTAATGAGCAACTGGATCAGCCCTCATCCTCATTTTTATCTAGTATTTACCATTTACCCTCTGTCTCCTTATCCTTATGTCTCCACTCATCCATACAATTGCCACTAATACCAAAGAAATGTCTCCTACAAATTTTAGGAGCTCTTAGCAAATATTGGTTTCAGTGGATATTTTGTTGTTGTGTGTGGGTTAAAATCTGTCACAGGCACAGGTGGCTGCAGAAGAGTAATATGACAACAGGTTATGAATTTCATATCTTCAGTCCCTTAGCTTCTTGGTTTTGAACTACTTAAAGACTTAGTATTCACCCTAACCAATAATGCTATGTACTATATGTCACAGTGCTGTTACTTCTAGACAATAATTATGATTCCTGATTGTTATTTTCAACACATGCTCTGGGTGCCCAACTATTTGGCAAAACCTATTTAAGTGCAGTAGGCTCATCATCATTGTCACGTTCCAGTATCTGAAACTGCTTTTATACAGAACTATCCATCTGTTTTATTTTATTCTTTGCTTATTTAGATCATAATTACAGTTGTGGGGTATCAGGGTAACTACATTTTTATATTGATCCTATGTGTAACATCTGTTGAGAGTGCCTGATCTGAATATAATTATGTGGTTTGTTGTGTTTTATTCTGAGTTAGAGAATATTCTTGTGCAAGAACAATTTCATGTTTCTCGGGTGGTTGGTGTTTTAGCTCTGAAAATGGCACTTTGGGGTGGAAACATTAGCTGAAATTACAGTGTTACTTGTACAGTTCTCGATCATTCTGCTTTTACTGACTCTATGGACTATTATGAAATTACAGTTAATTTTGTCTTATGCCTTTCTAGACTTTCAAAATCTTTATATCTGGATGCAAAACAGTTTCATTTTGTGTGTTTGAATGCTTTTGCTATGCTCTGCCCCTGAAGAGCTGAAGTGGTATTTTACCTTTTTGAAATGAAACCAAATTCAGGCCCAAGAGGACTAGGAGTAACACTGTGATTATCCAGTTTGCTTTCTGCTTTGCAGTCTGCCTTTGCTTACTGCACCGATTACTTCAGCAAAGGGAATTCTCCTCTTCCATTTAAGTGGGTAATGCAGTAACAACTGCATTGTAACCCGACTGAATTATCATCAAAGGGATAGAGATGAGGGGGAAATTCAGTTTTACCCATTTAAATGTTCTTTCTCACAAAATACTCCTGTGACACAGCTGGTAGGGACCTACAGAGTTTAAAACATATTTATAATTTCCGGACACCACCAATTAGAAAAAGACTTCATGCAAATCTTTTATGCTAAAACATCATTCTTCACAAAATTTTCTGCAGTGTTCACAACAAAATATATTACAATTGCATTGTTTTTCTGCAGTGGAAATCAAGAAATTTAAGAAGAGACAAATAAGGTATGATATTAAGATTACAACTCAGGATAGAAAAAAAAGGGATTCTTACTTAAAGCCAGCTTTTCTTCTGCTCACCCTTTGCTAATGTTCCCCCACATTAATTTTTGTCATTTTTCTTCCTAGAAAAATATCCTCTGAAATAATTTTAATTCCCAGACAACATATATGTGGCACATGGACCTCACTTTCCTATTATTAGCTCTAGAGATCAAATGAAAATGCCTCAAGGTCACAAGGATCAGAACTGAAAGTGCTACAACATATTTGCACACCTCTGTCCAGGAATAAGTACATTTTATTGTGGAATGTGACTCTTTCCAAACAAGGCCTACTTTCATAATATGTATATTATTAGACTAATTAAAAACCAACCAACCAAACAGACAGACAAAGAACATTGCGTAATATTTCTGTGATTGTCTTCGAACTGGAGCTATTATCATGCTGTTTGTCTCATTCTCATGTCTAACCACTTACCCTCATTGTGGTTGTACCACTCATATTAATATCTTAGAGAACTATATGTTATAATAAAATAACTGCAAAGTTTACAGCCACAGATGTTGAATAATTAAGTATTTTTTCATAGTCAAACTTTGCAGACTTTTGCAAATATATCTAAATGTTCCCTGATTTATTGGACATTTATACTACACATTTGTTAAGTATCTCACATAAGTTTATTTGATTTTTGCAAGTCATTTGCCTTGTAACTGAGAAATGTAATCAGCACTCGGGAGAAGCAAATGAAGCTCCCACCTTTCCTGCAGACTGCCTGTGGATGGCAGGAAGAGATGAAGAGCCACATTCAGCTAGCTGTACCTTAGCTTTTGCTGGTGTTCTGCAAACACCAGATTAATGAGACATCCAAGCCAGCTACTCTCCAGGGTTCCTAGACATGCTGTACAAAGAAGAGAGGCAATTATGACATCTAAGTCAGATGCTGGAAATTTTTGGTCTGCTGACAATAGATTCCCTTTCTTAGTGGGGGTTCCTTCTCAAGGTGTACAGCCTCTTCAGGACCTAAGCCAAGAGATAACGTGCATATACATTGCATACGTACTTTGGCCCTCAGTTCTTCGTTGGTTTTGCACAGTGATTGTTAACTACAGTTCCTACAGCCTGATAATTGACATGTATTTATTATGTAATATGGAATACAAGTTTAATTCAGTTGAAGAAATGTGAAAAAATCTATTTGGCAACATCCTTTTGATTGCTGTTTTTCATGTGTCATCATGTTACTTTTGGTGGATGTTGCATTTTGCAGGAATGTGCCCTTTCTTCGAATGACAGCATTTTTTATTTTTCTGTTCCCAGGTCTCGCTTCTTTCTCTTTTGCTGTTTATTAGGGTAAATACATTCAGTACAAGAAGGTTAATTGAACATTGGGAAATGTTATAACTTCTGGGTAATATCTGGCCATTTATCAGTGAGACAAGAGATTGTCTTTTTTAACCTATAAAGGAAAATGATTGATTTGGAAAATGAATCTTCAGTCATCCTTCAGTTTTAGTTTCGCAGTGATCCCAAGTTCCCTCTATTTGTCAGATCTTTTGACATTTGTTGCTTTCTTTTTTAAGTGAAATTGAAGCCTGAGAATTGACTGTCCACATAGTTTTATGCAGTTCAGTTTATTATAAAAGGATCAGATTAAGGCAGAATCAGAACAGCAGAGAAACTGGACGACCAGCCATATATCTTGGTACCTCTTGTTCACCATTGGGTTGTCTGTACTTTACTGATGAGGGTAAACCAGATATATTTTAATGGAAACTGCATTTAAGAGTAACCCAATGTAATTCTAATTAAATCAATGAAATAAAGTGGGAGTAAAACACAAAAATCCTCAGACTTCAATTGCAGTGAAAAGAGATGTCCACAATGGTGAATTCATTTTACTGTATACTAATAACTCTAATTTCTGAGGAAAAGGATGCACAGCATATAAAGCCAGGTGGTTCTTTCTTCCTGATTTGTTTTCTTTATTGACTTTAGTGAAGTGGAGGTGGCATCCGTCACTGCTGTGAATGTCTTGGACTGACTCACACATCACATGTAACTTATGTCAGATTTTAAATAGACTTAGTTTAATGTCTTCAGGGAAGGCATTTAGGAGGCTGTTGCATATGCTGAATGGCCCATATCTTCTTTTTTGATGTGTCTTATCCTATAGCTGGTAGCAGGTCAGTTCCCCAAATCATGGAAATTCAGTTGTTGTTCCCATGTCATCTATTGTCGCTAAGTACTAAAAATTGAAGGGGTTTCCTAAGAATTGGGTAGGAAAAAAAATTTTAAAAAGTTACAAGCAGAAGGCAAAGTAATTTAGCTCTGAAATTCTTCAATCACTAATCTGCAGAATATGCCAAAGAGACTCACTTCTCAGCTACTTATCCAGACTCAGGGGACCAAATACCTCATAATGGGAGAGGTGTTAGATTATGACAAATGGAACTGAATGAGTTGTCACACAGGCACTTGCATTTGAGAGGACAGTAACTAAGTATACACCACTTAACATTTAACCTAAAACGGGGCTTCCCCACATATTTGCCTGAATGGCAACATAGTGTGAAAATTTGGAAGGTTGTAAGAATGAACTATAAAAATGTTCTGACATAAGACATTTGCTATTTTCCTGAAAGTAGGCACAAAATTCCCAGTGAATAAAATATAAGTAAAACACAATTTGGTTACTGAAACTGCATTAAAGTGTTTGTGGAATAGAGAATTACATTTTTCCACTCTATTGAATTGTCTAATAATAATAGCAGCCATCTTTTAAATGCTACAAATCAACCTGTCACTTCCTATCATGCAATTTGATTGCTACATTTCCTTTTTCTTTACAAGAGACTTGTGGGATTAGGGTGGAACAAGAACTGTCAATTTATGACAAGGAACATTTCATATTCAAAGTTGCAAAACTCACAGTAGGTGATGAGATCTGGAAGAAAGCCCTCTGTAGTGTTCCCCATGAGATTAACAAACAGTGGAAATTGTTTATGTTTTCTATATTAAAATTTATATGACAAGGAAAGGCCATGGTATTAAAGCAAAACTGGAGGTTTGCAATAGTTTTATTAAATTGAAAACAACTTCCCTTTTCTCAGCTGTCAAAGAGACATGGCAATTTGAGATTATGTCCCCTTTCTGTGCATAAGGGCAAGTAAAAAGGCAGCTACTGTCTTTTAAAAAATATCTGGAGAAATAAGATTAAGTTTTAAACATTATTCCCGGTCTCTCTTTGATATCACCTTTACTTTAGAGTCTTTCAGCTGAAGAGCATAACTCAGAATCATAAAATAATTTAGGCTAGAAGGAAGCTTTGGAGTTCATCTGGTCCAACCTCCTACTTGAAGCAAAGCCAAATTTTAAGTTAGATCATACTTCAAGGAATTTTTAATGTTTTCAATGATATATTCAAAAGTTGCTCACCTTTCCTCTTTAAACCGATTTCTATAAAAAGGCAGCTCTGTTTTGCAACTTTGCAGAAGAAGATCAAAGTAGAAGTTAAAGTACCCATATTATATCAACTTCTTTCAACCAGAGATGAAATACTTTTATATATATGTTATTTTCCAAAGAATGGTTTTTAAAATTCACTCAGTCGATTGACCATTGAGTAACTTTTTTTTCTAGGGAAAAAATCCTATCTAGTTGAAGAAAACCAGGAAGGAAATGAGCAGAGTGCTTTTAAGATATTACCATAAGAGATTTCAGGCACCATCCTTTGCTGCTTTTCACTGCTGATTATTACTTCCTCCAGAAGAAATAAACATTATTGTAACATCTCTTTTTGCTATCAGGATGAGCAAGGAGTGTTTGTTTTCCTGCAGGTTTTTTTTTATTTCTGAAGTAGTTACCTTTGTACCAGAAAAACAATGAATTTGTAATTGATTTAAAACATATTGTTTGTTCTTTTTCAAAAATATTATTGACTGAAAATGTCAGTGATCATGAGTCTCACTCTATATGTACCAAAGTAATTTTAGCTGTGCATTGTTTTGGAAATATGGAGGCCTATTGATTGCATTCAAAATTAAACTACTGTGCTGAAGCAAGTATTCAATGAATCTGTAATAAACCTGTAATAAATTTGTTTGTAGAACTTGTTTAACTGCAGTATCTGAAAAAAAGAAATCAATAGCATGTGTCAGTTGACCTTTAAGCTAGCAAATGTAAAAAAGAAATGTTGTTTAGTAACTTCAGTCTTTTTACAAGTGCTGCAACTATTTTTGAACACCAACATGCAAAAAAAATTCACCAACATCTCAGCTGCTGTAAAACAAGAAAGTCCTATTCAGTTAACAGACTCACAGTCCTCAGAGACTAAGGATTCTTACCCAGACTGAACATTTTTGGTTTGGGTTTGGGTTTTTGATATAACCCATGTTCAAGGAAAAACACTGTTCAGTTAAATGTTTGTTGTATAGTTAAATGTTTGTTTATGGATTTTACAGACATTTCAGCTAATTGAAATTCTGTGAATATTAACTAGTCTTTTACATCTGAGTCTTTTCTTTTTCCAGAGGTTAAGGGTTGAATAAATACACCTGAGAAATGGATGTGTGATGGAATGTTAGAGGATGTCTACTTCAGACAGTTGTGTTAAAAATTAAACTCTTCTGAAGTGACAATGCTAAATGAAATACTCCACTGCTTCTCAAAGGACCTTTTCAATGTTGCATACAAGTAGCCATGAAAACACTTTAGAAAAGTAAAAACTTAGTATTTATTAAATGCAATGTCTTGGCAAGCAATTTCACTCCACACTCAAACATAAACACATTGATGTGAATGATAAATAAAAGGACTTGTCTGTGAAATTAGCAGGTAAACAGACAGAATACCTGTCTACATGTGTCTGCAAACATCTCAAGAGCATGTGAACAACATAAACAGAGAATGAAAAATCTGTACGAGATTCAGTGACCAAGCTGCACCCAGCTAGAGCATTTTGGCCATCACTAAGTGTACGGAAAGTTACTAGCTTTCTAGTTATCTTTTAAGATAAATAAGGTTGTATTTTAGATAGGCATCTTTTCTACAGCAACAAACTTATGAGTCTGAGATATCATGCTGGCTTTCTGCAGCCTGTGATTTTCCATTACATTTTAACATGGAAACAAAGCATAAACCTCTTAATATGATCCTGTATGTATTTCAAATGCAACATACTGCCATGCCTACCAAAATCAAAAGTGGTAGGCTGCATATTGAGATCTGTAATCCCTTTGCTTGGCCTCACTCACTCCAGTGCTGCTCTGATCTTAATTTGAGGTAATTTCCCTGAAATCCGTGAAGCTGATGCTGTGACAGAGCTGGATGATGCACAACAAACTCATCTCACTCATTTTTCTGCATTGGATCAGATCAAATATTGGAGATTTCCTTTCAAAACATTTTATTCTTATAAAGAATATTCACCAGTGCAGAAAGTCACTCTCAACATCAGGCAGTAAGTGACAAAAATAGGGGGGGGGGGAGGGGGTCTGCATGGGGAGCACTTGTCATTTCACCTCATACACTGTGTATAAGATCAGAAGACAGAGAGCTTGATTAACAGGAAAGAGGATTTAGTCTAAATATTAAGGATAACAGTTAATTGTTAGGGTGGAAAAACACTGGGAGCAAGATCAAGAAATAATTAGGCCAGGATGGCAGTTACACAGGACAAAGTTTGCACTGCTTTTAGTGGCCAAATTTTAAGGAGGGAGAAAAATCAAGCCCATCCTGACAAGTTTTCAACTTTACTTATGTACTATAATAGCCCATTTTTAGGCTGTACAGTCATTTGTTTGAAGTCAGTGGGCAAAGTAGGTAACATTGTGGATTGCAAAGCAGTTCTGTGTGACAACTTATTGGGAATGTAAGAATTTGGCCTGGATGTTGTATTTATTTTCTCCATTTTAGGTGTTCAAGAAAGCATTCAGAGCTATCATTGTATACATATGTATTAGTGAAATATTATTTTGGTTTTTAAAAGGTATTCCATCTTCATTAACATACCTAGAAACAGGGTAAGTAGGGAGGAGCACTGCATGGGTTTACATTCAAGTCCACTTGGAGCTAATCTCAGAAATCCTTAGGCCCTCTCCAGTGGCACAAAACAGCTGTAAACTAGCTTAATCAGCCTTTTGACGATACCCTTACACAAGAGATTTGTCAAACAGGGAGCAGAGAGCTGACACAGCAGCTCTTACAAAAAATGCCTTCCTAAGCTTTCAGTGCCTAATATGTTCCCCGGCCATCTTCACATGGGAGGAATTTCAGCTTCTAGATGTGCCTGACATCTGAAGTAAAATAAAGCAACATTTGATTTGCCCTAAATGACCAGAGATAAAAAAATCCCTATGAGCAATGAAGCAAAACTGTGATTTTGAGGAACTCCAAGCCCTTATAGGAAAAAAAATACAAGAAACAAACAAACAAAAAAAGTACAGTGTTTTAAAATAACATTATTTCTAAATTTATTTTCACATATGAAGAGTAAAGAATGGACACTAGCATATGGCACCTCTGTGGAGGTAGAGGTAGACACCATGATTTTGACTGTGTAGTTTCATCTATGTGACCAGAATCTAGCTATTTGTGTCCTCCTTAAAATATTTCACCATTCTTGTCACTACTGCAACACTGACTCTTAACATAAGTCCCATGTCTAATTTGTCAGCAAAAGCAGTTCTTTCCTTACATTGTTCTGAAAAGAAAAGCCATCAATATCAATTTGAGAGAACGTTAACGAACATAAAAGAATAATATATTTTAGTTACATGATTTGTTCTCCTGAGGACAGTAGTAGGGGAAAGGGGAACAATTGTTCAGGAGAGATCTTGTTGATAAATGAAACTACTGCCACTCAGTGATTCCTGTTCTAGCACATAATGATTTACTGCACTTTATTTTAGGGATCTGCAATTTCTTGTAAAATCTGTCCAAACCTGCCCAACATCCTGTTTTCTTCAGGCTAGATAATCTCGACAAATTTGATACAAGAAAAAAAAATGCACACAGCATATGAGTCAGAAGAATTTAACAGTATGTTTGAGCAAGTAAAGGTGGGAACGTTCTGACACAGTTCCAACTATCTCTATGGTATGCTGGTGCAAGTAATTAATGAAAACACCCTCAAGCATGAAAAGCAAGACTGCACCTTCTTCTTGAAAGCTTCTCATAAATTATTCCCTATTCCCCTTCCATTATTCTGTTTTCTTTTTCTAGGATTCGGACGGTAACTTGTTTTTACCACTGATTGTGCTTACCTCAAATACCGTAACATTTGGCTAAACTACAAGCTTGTTGCTGCTTATAATGCTTAATTGTAATGCTCTGCTGGTTGTTCATAAAACCACTTAATTAGGAGGTAGGCTAAATACATTTTAGTTCATGTTGTTGGTCAAGAAAATACACACCTCAGCCTTTTTAGTTGCTTTCCATCCCATTGCTGGAACTGCCTTTTCAGAAGAGAGAGTGAAAGCAACGCAGAAAAAATTATTTTTCACCTCAACACAGAGGCTTTGAACTCAAGCTTCAAAGTCTCTGCCTCCTCTAGGAAGTAATAATAGCCTTCTTTTTTATAGTGCTACTTAGGAGCTGGTGTGAAAGCATGGTACAACAGAAGACAGCATTGTTAGTCCCAGTAGAAATTGTTTTTTAAAAAAAAAGGAAAGAAAAAAAAAAAAGAAAAAGGAATAACTTGTGCAGTAGCACCTACTAAGCCAGTCCCAGAAGATTTATCAGATAGTGGACCTTAACTTCCCATCTCCTACACACCGCTTACCTGCTAAACACGCTGCACATTATTGAGATACAATCACTATTCTGTTGAGAAACTTGAGCAAGGACAAAGTATGTGGGTATAAAAAAGACATCCCCTGGGCTTGGGTTAGTGCTGCAGAAGTGTTTGTTTATATACCAAGGTGGTTTACTTGATGTAAAATACTAGTGGAGACAACACACAAGTAGTAGGACACCTTTAAATCCAGTTGCTAAAGAAGGTTTGGTAGCTGAAGCTTGGTAAACTAAAAGTATGCTGCCTACGAAGGGCATTCTCCATTAAGAATTTGTATTTGGGGAAACTAGAATTGAATTAGTAAATGGTATGTTTTCCATCAAATCAAAACTCTAAATTCTTTAAAGAGTCGAATACAGCCAGTTGGTGAAAACCTAAACCCACTTCTTACACTTACTGCAAATGGCCAACAAATTCAGAAAGGTGAAATTACTGCTTGTTTTGCTTGGTGCTCACTGTTCACTCCCCTCATCTGTGAACAGACTTCTAGAACCACTGAAAGCATAATTTAAAAGCAGGAATGCAGAGAAGTGATTTTCACCCAACATAGTGGCCTTGAATCCTGTGATGTGTTACCCCATTTCAAATGATAATTTTACCATCATCAGACATAGGAACTGCAGGATAGCATGTGAAAAACAGAAAATAAAGATATAAATTAGTTTCAAATGGGAGTCCCAAAGCATATAATGTGCTAAGGTACAAGGCATGGCCTGCAGAAGACTCATGAATCAGGAATGCCAGCTCTGTGGTGATTTCTAAAGACAGTACAAGAGAGAGAGTTGAAGGTCTTTTTTTGTCTTTTTTTTTCTTTCCATTTATTTACTATTTTCCTGCAATATGTTATGAAAACAACAACATTGGAGAAATGTGAATGCAACAGGTTATGTATGTTTCATTCCATGCTTCTTAAATCAAATAATGGTATTTCTGTACTTATGAAATGTGTAACTCCAGTCCCAATTGGACAGTTCTATCCTTAAAATAAATTAGTGATGGAGAAACACAAACTGATATATACCGGAATAAAAGAAATTAAATATCCTTTCATGTTGCTAGCTCTAAATCAAACACAATCAACTTGGAAAAGACCTAAGAGTCACTGTAGGTGGCACAGACTTACCACAAAGCAAGGCACTGAAAAAAGGACAGACTGTAGCACTATGGATTCCTCTGTTTATTAGTGGCACAATACCATGTGCTCTCTAAGGCATTAAATCACTAGTTATTGTAGTATTTGTATCTGTAATCATTCTCTGACAAAAGTGGAAGCTAGCAGTTGATATTCAGTGCACTGGGGGAAAAAAGGGAATCCACTATTTTTGAAAGATAATTTAATATAACACCCTGATCTAATCTGAATAATGATAGCTGGTCAAATTTGTTGTTCATGTTCCTATTTTAGAGCCAGTGAAATGAATTTCCAAAATGGTTTAAACTAAACAGGAACAGAGCACTTTTCTTCCTGAATAACATGAGTCACACAGTGAGGACAGCAATAGCTTATTCAGTAACAACTAAACCAAGATCAACTTGATATATATGGACTAAACCTTGATGTGGTAGCTCTCTTTTCCTACAGTCCATTTCTGTAAAAGACATTAATCCTGGCAACTTTCAATCCCTGAGGAAATCTATTATCATTCCTGTAAGTACTTCTAAATTATTTTCTTCCCGTTTAACCATAAACCAAACTATAAATACACAATTGAGGATTAACACCACCATTCATTAGACATGACATACAAGCCTGGCATGCTGTTGTGAGAAGCACTCAGCATTACCATCTATTTGGAAAAAGACAAGCCTTCTACATCTTTTAAATATTTGTTGTACAAAAGCTAACGAGTCATATGTAAAATTACAGGTGACACCAGTGCTAGAACTGAGAAGGCTTTCAATGGTTTTTAGATTAAATAAGATTAAAAGGGTTAGCATTCTTTTTTGGGCTGAAAAAAATAACGCTGCCTCTGAGACACAGCTGATATTCAAGTGAGTTGTGTCTTTCATCTGAAGATAACTCCTCTCTGATTTTTTTTATATTTTGTAACTTGCTGTAACAAAAAAAAAAAAGAAAAAGAAAAAAATTTAATTAGGTTCCACTACTCTGCGAAATTACTAGATAAACAGTCAAAAAGTTTCAGTGAGAGAAAAATTGCTTGGGGATTGTTAGATGACGAATCTACTGCTGTTACATCCTATCTCTAGTACAGCTGTCTCAGACCTGCATGACCTTCTGTGCAATATCTCTGGCTGCAATGTACACTATCTTCAGGGAACAGGATGAAGCTTCACAAGCGAGATCTCTATATCTAACTACTTATAAAGCATGTCAGTCACACATGCTGATGAGCATAAGATTAGGCTCGTTTTTAAAATTTCAATAACCCGTGCAGAATTCCCAGGATGCTGAAAGACCCTCTACAGATGGATACGACCCACAAGCAGTTTTCTTCCTTTCCTAAAATGTTTCTGGAGTGTCATGCCAATAGACCCCTGACTGCAAAAACCATCGTGTTGGGAAAGAAAATTTCAGGATGATCGTCTTCCAAGGACTATGGGTGATATGTGCACCACTTCCATTTTTTGAATGAATCCCAGGGTAACAAACAGCTCTGTCTATAGAGTAGGGATCTGCAGATTTCCCCATTTACCTTGTGGTTAACTTGATCAGATACAAACATGCAGCTTTATACTGCTGCGGTAATGAAGGCAGGGTTTGTACAGAGGTCATTCTGTGGGATGAATTTACACAGAGTATTTCCTCCAGAGGAGAAAATTAAGAGCACTCTTAGCAGGTTGTCAGTATTGCTTGCAAAACCTAGAATGGATGCTAAATAATAATTACCACTGAGCCAGGCTTTTAGTCCAGGGACATAACACTGAGAAAGCTTCTAAGAATGACTGGTGTCTGGAATCTATTTTTAAAGATATTTAAAAGGTTATTTATAGCAATAATAACAATAAATGGAGGAAAAAGAGAGAAAGGGGTTATACTTCATGCTGGCTCCAACCTTTCCCAGATAACATAATCCGTACGAAATAACCATCAGAAGTCCTGCAAAATCTGTAATGGAGCCACACACTGGTCTGCTCAGTGTACCTAGTCAAGGATTCTATTATGCCCAAAGAATGTGAAGCAACGATCTGTGAATGCTTCCAAATGTGGGAGGTGAGACACTGGCCACATTAAAGGTAATGGAGTTTTCGTCTCTGCCTTCAGCAGGGTACAGATTTTGCTTCAAGAATGATTCTGTTCTCAGCTTTTAATGTGGACTGCAGTATTCTGTCTCTGCTTTCTATATGGATCTGCTATAATTTGTCTTTCTGTTAGGCATGTGCTGTATGAAACATAGGGATTTATGAAACCATCTGATCCATCATTTGAAGAATAAAGAAGTGTTCTTTATTTTTTTTTCCATGATGAGCTGGCTGGGTTTTCACTAGCTACTAGTGTACTGGATTTCCAGTTAGCATTATTTCCTTTTAATATTTATGAACAAAGTATCTGTACCAGGTTAATCCTGTAATGGCAAACCACTTTTCACTTTTGCTTAAGAAAGAATACTTATGACAATTCCATATCCTAAACATGATGGCTACCTGCCATAATATTACCTACACCATTCTGCTACAGATTTGCTGTTCTAGTCCTTCATAAATCATGTTTATTATCTACTCCTTATTAATAATGCAGAAGGCTAAAGTGAAGAACCAGTGCAAGTAAACTCTTTACTGGTAATGGATTTTTCTCCTAATGAGAATCCTGCAGCTACAGCAAAACTAAACAATGGTCTGTGTAAACACTCCCTTCCCATTCAACATTGAATACCAAACTCAAGTTCACCATGGATGACTGCAGTTTCACTGATACAATCCTAAGAGCTTTTTAAAACTGGGCATTTATATCAAGTTTAACTTGTTCAAAAATTTGTTTAAGGTACAAATCAGAAATATTTTGCTTCAGAATTTCCACATTTCATTTTGCAATATAAGAGCTTCACTCAAATATTATGTACTGATTTACTACACTGGCATAATTTTTCAATGAATAATTTTAAAACTGTGAGAGAGCATTGAGCTACCATCTTTCTACTTCTGTAAAACAGATATTGGAATATTTCAGATCTTGGTTTGCATGAATATTCCTGATACCAGTAAATCCCAACCTGATTTCTATCGATGTCTGTTTCATTGAAACAAGTAATATATAATATGGTATAAAAATAATCAAGTGGCAGTGGCTCTAAAAACAGTAGCAATTATTAAGTTTTCTTATTTTAACAATAAAACATTTTCTTGTGTATACTACAGTTTAAACAGTATACTACCACTGTATGAGTGGCATGAAATACAGAAGAGAACAAAACCTCTCTTCCTTAAGAATTCTTTTAAAAATTATGCCACTTTTTTGTTTTGTTTTGGGTTTTTTTGTTTTTTTTTTGTTTTGATTACATAGACCGATTACTCTTTATCTTCTGTTTATGAAGCTATAATGCCTATAGGTCAAATGAGAGATTGGGCTATGTTGTGCAATATATTTTATAAACAAATGGAACCATGACAGATCTATTTCAAGAATCTCACCATCCTAAACCTTGACAGGAGGCATAAAATGTTGACTCTAATGGTCATGCTGTATGTAGCCAATAGCTCACAGGGTTATTTCAAATACTGCATAAATGCCAATGCATCATCTTTTAGCCTACGCCTATCTGCATATCAGATTCATAAGAGCTGCAAAACATTTAGAAGAAATGAATATTTTGAAACCAGAAAGTTAACAAAAACTAATCAAAGTTATGTTTTCAGAGGTCAGAGACTTTTAAAGACATTTGTGCAGGATGCAACAAGCACTCTGTCAGCAGAACCACAACAGACACTTATATATGCCTTATCATATATACACATATATATGCCTACAATTATGCCTAATTAGACACAAAGGCAAATTAAGTCAGAAGCAAAATACAGTGGGAAACCAATGTATTCAGAAACTACGCAACCATTAAGAGGTTTGGACTCTAGGTTTTGATCTTGAAGGCTTTCAAATTTTGGCAGTTTTGATCGACAGTTCAGTGATCATTCTACAGTTCTCAGACATGAATAGACACAGCTGCCAGTGTGAAATTAATCTGTCATCACAGCAGAATCTAATGCAAGATTCCCATGAATCAAGCCCAACGTATATTTTATGGTAAAATTACAAGCAATTTAAATCTTCTCCTTTCTAACTAGTAAGGCAAATTAGTGCCTTATTTAACCTATTTATCTTTAGGACAGCTTAGAATAACCACTGAAGTGTCACAGCCAGGGGAGAAAATTAAAATTCTGTCTTCACTTTCTAGTTTTCAGGTGTTGAATTTTTAGAATTGCTTCAATTTTTTAAGTTGTCAGCAAATTTCCTTCAGGTGCATATAAATCTTCATTTCTAAGTTGAAGAAAGGAAGGAGCAGGAATTGCTAGCAAATGATCTGAATAAAACTTTTGTCTTGCTAAATAGATTAAGATGATGTACTATGAATCAACTTATCTTGGTACAAGTAATCCTATGAAAGATTCCTAAGGCTAAAGCAGTTCTTTGGAAAGAACAAGAAAAATACCACTTGTCCATCCAGGATATAACTAATAAGGATAAAGAACAAAAAACACTTTTAATCACACTTACTATAACAAAACACTTTTGGGGAACTCCTTTGACTTCATACAGTGACAAAAAGTATAATCAATGGGTAAGTCTTGAAATTAGACATTTAAAGGACCCTATAAATCATGGTGCACCATGTTTAATTTTTTCTTCCAATTGTCCTCTTACAGGGAATGTTAGTTGAATGAATCAAAACACTATATTGTAATTGTACTATTACAAATTGCAATATCTTCAACTTTGACACTCTATCAGTTCCCTGCAATGGGTAAAAATGAAGCTTAATAGCCCAGTATTTAAACTAAGAATCCACAGTCTTGTCATTATTGTGATCACAATAGCGAGCCTCATTGGAATTGGTCATCCAAGCCATGGGGAGGCTTGGAGTTAATTACATCACCTTATACAATAATTTGTTCTTTGTAGTGGTAGTTATCTCTTTCCACAGTTGGTTCTCCTTTTTGTTGTTTTGTAATGTCCCATTAATCATAGGGATATTTATTCTGCCACGTGATTCCCCATCCTTTATCCCTGCAGCTGTTTCCATCCTTTTGGACTCAGATAAACTGCTAATTTAAGCGGGTGATGTCCATCCTTGAATATCAGAACAGCTTTTACCACACTGCTGAGGATCAGCTACTACATTCCCACAGCCCAAGATTTTCAGCTGCTCCAATTGCTCTACAGCTCCTGCTTGTATGTTGGGGTAGAGGTCATGTTCATCTCAAATGAGCAGACAGTTTTTTTGATGTAGGCCTGACATGACATAATAAAAATATTCACAGCTTTTTAATGTGAGAGTATGTTACTCCTTTTTTTCTCTCTTTCTCTTCTATGTTTTAAAGTCTTTCAAGTTTCTTCCTAACATGACACAAAGCTGACTATATTTAGAAGACTGCAGAGAAGTGAAAGGAAGGAAGAAAGTTTTCATTATTTCACTGTTCTTCCGAGTACTTCAGCCTTCAGCCACCCTCCTCTATGATATGTGTAATACAGCCACAGAGGAGAGACACATTACATACACAAAATCAAAATGAGACATAAAGTAAGTATAATACCTAGCACCATAATTTGGCAAATAAAAGTATTTCAAATAATAATATTCATTGTTTTATGTTTTAAACAGAAGGGTGTTCCTATAATTTTATCCATTTATACCATTTTTAAGAGACAAATCACAGAATCACAGAATCACAGAATTGTTTGGGTTGGAAGGGACCTTTCAAGGCCATCTAGTCCAACCCACCTGTAGTGATCTTCAACTAGATCAGGTTGCTCAGAGCCCCAGCCAACCTGACCTTGAATGTTTTCAAGGATGGGGACAGGGATATGGGAGCCTTGTTGCAAGCTGGGGCTGCTGTGGAAGCTGCTGAGTTGTCTAAATCCTTGGGAGGATGTCAGCTGCCAGGATTTGAGACCTCCATGTCACCCTGGGACCTCATCACAAGCCTAGGGCTTCAGACTAGACTCATCCCACTATGGAGCCAGGGAACCATGAGGAGCTGCAGTCCTCTCTTATTTGTGAATGACTCCCAAAATTCCCTCAGTGTCCAGGTGTACACATTATGCATCTGTGGCTCTTGGCCACCCGAAAAATCTTGCAGCCTTAGTCACCAAAGTAGGCTTTCTGGTCAGAGACAAAAAATAGGTTGATTTGTTGATAATTGTTCCCAGCAAGTCACGTAGGTGTTTCTTCATCACTCTGTTGTCCTCCAGTGGTCAAATATTGAACCAATTATATAAGAACTTCTGCAGTGTTTTCCCAAGGACTGGAGTCAGGGTAACTCATCCATGATTCCCTGACTGTGAGTCAAAGATTGTTTCATGACATTTCTCAAAATTTCCAGGCTGAGCTTTACCCAAGTAGACACATGAGCCCTCTCTTCCTATTCTCAAACCAGACGTGTTAAATTGTACAGAATATTTGCTCAGGATTTGAGGGAAGACTAAAGCAATGTTTTTCCTCAACACTGGACATTTTTAAGATTCAGCTGGACAGGGTGCTGGGTCATGTTGTCTAGACCACGCTTTTGCCAAGAGAGTTTGGACCATATGATCCCTGAGGTCCCTTCCAACCTGGGTTTCTATGATTCTATGAAACATGCAAATCCTTCGGTCTCCTGACACTGTTTCACAGAATCACAGAATAACAACAGACTGCTCATTCAGTGGGAACTAGTAACTCATTAGTGTGGTGTGTATGAGAGGAGTGTATCAAAATGCTAGAGAAAAGTACTGTTAGAATTATTATTTTTTTTTCTTGAGGAAGTGCCTGAGGACAGGTGTAAGACACTGTGACTCACCTTTGCCTATAATGTGAAATTTATGAAGGCTCAGAATGCCTTTGCAATACAACTGGCTGCACCAGCCTGAACAATGCAATACACTTTTATGCAAGAAACAAAAGCTTTTCTTCACAATTTACTTCAGTCTGTTGCTTGCAACAGGTAGAGGACTAAGTGAGAGACAACAGTAGAAAGCACGATGCCATTGCTGGGCTGATGTGGAGGCCATGGTGAAATACGATTGACAAACTTTCTGTCGTTGTAGTGTTACAAATGGCTTGCAGCTAAATCTTCCTCTGATTTATGCAAAGGAGTGTAGAAGAGGGGAGAAAAGGAGCTAACAGAAATGTTGAAATGTCTGTTCGATAACAGAGCTTGGTGAAGCACATGGCACATCACATGGGGTGTCAATCCTGTTACGCTATCTGAGATTGGACCAGAAGGGATTTAACTAGGAACAAGCTGACAGACTTGTAGCCCCATACTTATCTGTGAAGCTTAAATAAAAGATGTTGAAGAAAATTGTTACAGTTTCCAGGTCTAAAGCAAGAGTTCATGCCACTGTCAACCGCATTTGTTCCAATCCTTTTTCTGCTTTACATTCCTATTTTTGCTTCTGCTAGAGAAGAACTTCCATTTTCACCAAAGATAGACATTTAAGGAATGAAAATTTAGTATGCTGTTTTCTAGTAGAAACACTAATAGCTTTTGAAGAACAAACAAGTAAAAGAGATACATTCTATATTGAAATCTTATGAACACTTTGATCTTGTCTAAATTAAGTTCAAAGTGTGAAAATAGTATGTGTTAATTAGATTTTTATGAGCCTGCTTGATGAGAGATTTCTGGTCCAACTCGGACAACTTAATTGATGCATTAGGCATAATATCTTTTCTTCAAATTTCTAAAGCATGTAAGTCAACATGTTAGCTAATGCAGATTAACACCAGCTATAAAACAAGACTCGAGAAACAGATTCTACTGCTGCTTAAAACCACATTTCTAAATGTTTGTTTGTTTATTTTTACTATGACTTGGAAGACACCTTAAATCTCAACTAAGCCAGCATATTTCTAACAGTCATGAAAATGAGTGAACTCTGGAGAGGCTGAAGTTTCCACCATTTGATGATTCACTCACTTAAAGGACAAGTTAACAGACTGTTAGAGAAGTCTCTTTTACCCCTTTGGTGACTTTTCATGTGGGCAATGTGCCCTATGCTACACTATTGATAAAACTTCCATATTGTAGCAGTCATGCTTTGCAATGAGGTACCTCGTTAGGGGCTTTATTACTTACATTTCAAGAAATTACATTCACATGATTAGCTAACTATACCTTTGGGAAGAAATATTTAAGAGTATTTAAGTGTATCACTTAAAAGGAAAACAATTTTTTGCCATTGTACCACCTGTACTGACAAATACTGATTCAGAAATACGGGGTTTAGTACAAGGTCCAGACTCTGTGAGTATAATCTGCTACAGTTTTGTCAAAAGCTATATCATATTTTCATAAAATATTAGTGTAGCTTACTTCTCTGTGAACATGGCATGCTGTTCCACCTACCTCATCAAACCCTGAGGGCAGAGAAACAACACACATTTTTAGGCACGAAATTCCCCCTTTCAGTTCTCCAGTTTGCTGCAGACTGGCAGATCCACAGGAGTTAACGTCACAGTTTTCTGTTCCCTGCTAACCTCTTCAATTAATCACTTCTGATAAGATGCCTTCTTAGAGCAAGGACATTTTCCCTGGTATTTTACAATATGATATGACAAAGACAGAATATTTTATATGGAAAGTGCCACAGAACTGATCTCAGGCAAAAGCACTCAAGAGTGCCATCATGCACACCAACACTTTCCTCTGAGACTTTAAGAGCTCCTCCATAGACACCTGGGAGATGTGGAGAAGACTATGTTAAAGGTGCTTCAGCCTTCGGCATTATCTCTTCCAGATGGAACAGCCAGACTGCCTTTGCTTTACCACTCTATTTAGTTTCAGGGGCTATAAACCTTCTTTATTTTATTTTATTTTTTCTAAGGTCCTGCAGATTCTGCTTTTTTTGGAAATGCTTATTGAAGAAAGCTTAAGTTCCCTGCCACATGCCTTTGGCCTTGTGCACCCTGAAATCCTGCTTGAGCTCCCCTGGGAACAATTTGGAAAGGCTCCTACATTTTATAATAATGTGGCACAGATGACAGTATCACTGAACAAATCACTGAGGTAGATATTATCAAAGGTTCCTCCTATAATTAAATCTCTCATATACATTCACTTTTAAAAGGCTTGTGCTGACTTAGAAATTTTTGTTCTAATTTCTCTGCATCTCAGCCTCTCTATGTTAAAAGAGGATACATGCAAATGCAAAACATTAATTAAGGACTAGTTATTACCTTTCTTCATATTAGAGCTAATGAAAAGTAACACCATTGTATGACAAATTTTTCATAGGCATATTAATTGTTCACACAAAAGACTAAGACTGTATGCAGTATACAAACTTATCACCATTATATTATTTTCTAATTCTAGCTACAATTATGAAGCAAAGAAACAAAACATGCAAAATGAAGAATTTTGGTTCACATGATATAGGTAAGGTCTGATTTATTATCACATCTTCCACTACTTAAATAGGATGCTTGGTTCTACAAGTGTAGAGAATAACCACAAATGTTAAGCATCCTCCTAAGTCACACCTTGCACCTGCAAGTTGTTGTAAAATTGATCAAGAGAAATGGGTGCATTTCAAGTCACCCTCCTGCAATGTGGGAACCTGGCAATGCTCCATAATTAGCATGAAATTTCTAAATGAGGTATCTACTTTAAAAGCTGTGTCATTGGCAAATGAGAAATTCGTGTTGAAAGTCAAGGACAAGCATAATATAAATTGACAACAGTCTCCACCATGATTGCTGTTCATTAATTTGCATAATTTGTTTATTGTTTGGTGTGTGTTTGTTTTTTAGAATGTCTGTACAAGACAAACCCTTGAGGCATCAACAGTAACAGTCTAATCTCTCCAAGGACGTAATTTATACTCTTAAAGTCTCACAGTGAATAGCAGTATGAAGCCAAATAAATTAGATGTGCACTGGAGTTCTAAGGACTGATGTAGGCTACACACAAACCCAGGTAACTGGCAACTGCCCAATTAAGATCTACTTCCTTTATTAATAGTGTATACATTAAAAAAACAAAAGCTACTGCCAACAAAATCACAAGGAGAGAAATTTAAATTAATACATTAATTTTACTGACAACGGGTCAAAGGGATATAGGCTTAGAAATCAAATCAATTTATGCATTTAGGGCTTGATTCCTAGAACTGCTTTCTATAATCTCAGACAAACACAAAAGCACATATTTAGTTGAAAGTAATGGCATAGTCCTGTTCTGTTGCCATGAAAGTCAGGGGGACAACTCCTGATGTTAAGTTACAAGACTTCAGTGTTCTGCATAATAGAATCATAAAATCACTTGGGTTGGAAGGGACCTTAGAGACCATCTAATTCCAAACCCCCTGCCATAGACAGGGACACCTCTCACTAGATCAGGTTGATCAAAGCTCCATCCAACCCGGCCTTGAATACTTCCAGGGAGGGGGCAGCCACAGTTTCTCTGGGCAACCCGTTCCAGTATCTCACCACCCTCACAGGAAAGAATTTCCTCTTAATATCCAAGTCAGACCCAGAGTGCTTAGCAGCTTGCAGGAGTGAGCCCCTGATTACTGTTTTTCTTTTCTCTCTGAACATTGACACAAGAAGTCAATACATGATTATTGTATTATAAGGTCTATGTGTTCTTGTTGCTAATGGCAATAGTAAAAGAAAAAGAAAATAAAAACAGTTTATATTACAACACATATCAGTCACGCTATTTCAGAGCAGCAGCAATTAGGTCACTTGAGACCCATTTCTGGTATTGGGCTCTTCATTTTGTCATTGGTTAAGATATTTCTGCTTCACAGCTGTCTCTCAATCAAAGTCTTTTGTATTTCCATCCTCTGAGAATCTTAAATTTTGATTCTAATAGACAAATCGATATACACTTTATAATTTTCATGTATTTTTCATCTATTAATCCCAAGATGCTGACATTTGGAGAAATCTGGATTCTGACTTCAGAATAGAATTATTGCAAATTCTGTTTCATGTTTCAATTATGGCAAAGAAAATATATTCTGCCAAGTTAGCAGAAAGTTGGCTATATCATAAGAACTCACGATGTGCAGCTGCTGTAAATGTGGGATATATGAACTTAGATGCAGATTACATTATATTGTGATTCCTTTCAGTCTTCTGATATGATATAGACAGCTTTGCTTCTTGTTTTTCTTTACATTCAGTGACAACAGATATGATGGAACTATGCATTTTTTGCATATTACCTGCATTATTGCTTACAATACAAAAACTGAAGAATTCACTTTATGTTCCAAGTGATGTCTAATGCTGTTATATTATAAATTGTGTCTATCAAAGGCGAGCCCTGTGACACTGGCAGGTAATTTTTGTAAGGGATGGTAGGGAGTGATGAAAAAGAAGTTGACAAACTAAGCTGCTTCTGTCGTTATTGTTCTTGTTTTTTTGATCTAAATATTCAACAGCTGGGTCCACAACAAATGTGTTGCTATGTGAATATTGAAACTGATCCTCGAAGCTGGTGAATGCTTTAAGGGATAGGACAAATTAAATGAATTATTAACATCCTGAAATGAACAAGATACTTTCTCAAGTGCAGTAATAAGTGTTAAATAATGAAGATGTCTGCAAGACTCCAAACAGACTCACAGCTAATAACCAGTGTTCTCAGACACAAGTCTTGCCTGAAATGTTTTCAAGACTGAGTTCACTCTCTGTACCTTGCACTTTACAGCCATGCTGCATGAAATTTGGCAGTAATTAATATAAAGTCTGAGGCGGACCTTGTAACTGTGATGAACTATTAATAGTAGAGCACTTAGGTAAAACAACAGTATTGGGAAGAGAGGATATTTGTTACTGCAGAATGATGACAAATTTTGTAAAATTATATTTAAGATAACACAGGAACACAGCTGGAATTAGACCACAGATCATTTCCAGCCTGCATAAATGTCTTTCCTTCTCAGGGAATAAAAAGAATATTTATATGTATGTAAGTCTTATCATGAGGAAGGGCTGGAATTCCTCTGCAAGGTGCCAGTGACACAAAGCTATTACTAATATTGCAGGTGCTGAGCTAATTTTAAGCATGCTTCAGAAATGTCAGCACAAGAGGAAAATTTTTCTCCCTACTTGAGCCAGAGAGAGAGAAAAAAAAATATAGAGAGATTGTGTCTGTTGGCTCTTCTGGAGCCAGAATTAAGGTATTGATCAAGGACTTTTAGTCCTTTCCTGACATCAGCTCAGACACCACTGTTTTATAAGGTGTCTTTGCAGGTGCTGTTTCCCCTTGTAGTATATTCCCTCTAGATGTGTAACCCAGTGTGCCAGGGTCTGAGAGCTGTGCTTTGGATACATATCTAATATTTCTCCTTTAAAAGCTAAACTCACATCTGGTCACTCTGCCTTGAGAGAACATCTATTTTTCACTGCCATTTTCTCATCCTGGCATGGTTGGACTTCAGTAAGAAGAAACAGATTCTGTAGGCAAAGCTATATAAGGAAGATGGAAAAAGCCCTTCCTATTGCCTAGGCAACAGTCACCTAAATTTCAAGGGTTTTCAATCTCATGCCTTTACACTCACTATTATGGTACAATCTTTAAAGGTGTTTCATAACAGTTATTTTCAGCCATTACACCCTGTGGAAGTCATAAATGGCATAGTTACTCATTATAAGTTTGTCCTTTTGTTTTCAGAGGTGCCTTACACACTTCAGTGCTTAAGAAATAGTAATACAAGAGTAATACAGTATGAAAGTCAAACCTTACATTTGGTCATCTGTTACTGATTTTCATATCCTTATGCACAAAACTGTATCTGATTTAAGACATTGTTTAGCATTGAAATGGTCTCATCTCTTTTATTCAATTTGAGAAGAAAAAAAAAAACCACAAATTTTATTCCACCATTAACTTGCTTGTCTTCTCCTGCATGCTCCCAGCATGAGATGGTGATGTTAAAATACAGACTCCGATATTACAATACTACAGATATAGTATTAAAAATTAATATTCACAGGAAAACCCACAGATGACTATTTTAGTAGTGAAGCAAGGCACTGAAGGGTAATTCAGGACTGCATGAAGCAGCCTGCAGTTTCAGCCTAAATATTCTAGTGCTCAGTAGCACCTCTCAGAAGATCACAAAGCACCTGTGAGGACTATCATGGAACTACCCTTGTAGCAGGAATCATCTTAGATTCAGGTGTCATTTACACAACTTGGGACAGGCAAGCTGTACCAACTGCAATAAGCTTTCTCAACTATTTAATTCATAGTTGGCCAAATTATATTGCTACCCTTTAAGTCCCTGTACTTGTCTCAGCTCTGCTGTAGAGAGGAATTATGACACCAGAAACACCCAAAAGGTCTTTCTTAGGTAAAGTATGTGGAAGTGTATGTTCTGGACAGTCCTAGTAATACCTTTGAAAGAGCATTACAATACAGCCTGTTGTATTGATAATCCATGTACTAATCAGTCCTTAAGTAATTGTTGACACCATAGAGTGCAGCAACTCTGAAGGGAAATTACCAGCACATAAGTAACTTCTGTTGGAAACAGGCTTAGCATTTAGAATATTGTCATTTCCACTTTCCAGCTCATTAACCTTTTTGTATCAGAAAAAGTACTGATATCCAGCCAGGATGAACTCATGAATCGTTTAATTTGTTTCCAGTCTGACCCAATAAGATCAGGAGAAAAACTGAATGGAGGCTCTCAGATGTTTATTTTTAACTGACTATCTTTGGCATAAATATAATGATGATTTTTCTTTAATTTAGTGGTAATTATAATTTACATTAATAAAGTGGCCTTACAAATTAAAGTAAAAGCTTTACAGAGATACTAAGAGACAGTATTTCCAACTTGTTTATCAAAGAGCAATGCTCTGGAAACACATACCAAAGGGGGAAAAGTGGCAAACATCATATCTGAATGAAAGCATAAGGCATTTTACATTGGCAGAAGGCAGTTATTCACACCAGAATTTATGAAGGACACCACCCTCTACTATGTCTGAAAAATATTCCTTCAGACATCTGAGCTCCCATGTATGAGTAGGATGCAGGTATCTGTTTAACAAAACAGATGACTCTCCAATAGTGCAATGCTCACAATGTCCTGTTGGGCTTGTGAAAGAGGGAGCAGTTCTGACAATTGAATCATTGATACTACTTTTTGTGCTACAAATTTGTTTACTGAGACCTCATCAGCTAATTTTACACAGACCCTATGTAATTTGTCTTGCCATAATGCTCCTGGGATTTGTCCTGGACAATAAAGGAGAAAATACACCTGAACAATACCCTCAATTCAGCTGGTTACAGCCTGGAGCAGGTGTGCAGTCTTCAAAGACATTGCTCTTGGCTGTGTGGCTGAGAAGCAAAACCCTCTAGAAAGTACCAAACCAACATGTAAAGATGATGTGAAAGTCAGAGTGCTGAGAAATGCATTCAGTCTTTAACTGGGGAATCACTGTTAAAGTCTGCAGTGAAATGGCACGGAAACTTCCTTTTACAGGCAATGACGTACTCTTCAAGAAGCTTTTGGAATTGTGATATCTATATCTTCTGTCTTCACTTAAATACAGAGGTAAAACAGCCAGCTGTTAAAATTGAAGTGTTGCCTCCTAGGCAGCCAGTGCATGCTCAGCATCTGGGCTTTTAAGGAACAAAATATTTTCCAAAACTTGCAGTGAGAAGGGGTTAAGCCCTTGCAGTGTGTGTCTCAGCCCACCTTGTTTGTATCAGACAATGTTCATGCAGTCAATTTAGGCTCAGCAGGAGATAGTGTCCTGCCTCGACTCTACTGACCATACTTCATAGCAAAGCACTTGTACCTGATGTCATTTAAAAAGGTAGGAAGTCCCACAGCTTTTTTTTTTTTTGCTCATTTTTTGCTCATTTTTTTGCTTTTTTCCCCCCTTTTTTTTAATTTGCAAAGCCCAGTCTAGTTAATGTGCCCTGAGAATATCTCCTACCTGGAAGTAGGAAAGACAGATAACAATGGACCCTAGTGTATGGATTGTGACAGTGCTTTTATGTGAGTTAAATACTCTGCCATAGGTGTTCCTAGGGATGGGCCAAAGCAGATCTTTAAGCACTTGAGGACTTGAGGACCAAAAGGATTAGGTATTGTATAGAAGAGAATTCAGAACTGAAACTTCTGGTCAAAATCCCAGCATATAAGCTGCTTTTTCATTCAGAGCCGTTTTAACCACTGGTCACTCTAACGTCACACTTTCTTCCATTAAACGATACACAGTGGTGACTGGAATGGACAAAGGGTGACACCCAGCTGACACCAGTCATGTCAGATGAGGTGATATAAAAAAATCCTTCCCTCACTTCACACACATTGACGTAGAAACATTATGTATCTGCAGAGAAATGATAGAGTATGATACTTGTAGGTTTTGATTTTACAGCATTGCCACCAAATTGTTTAGTCTCGTGGAAAAAAAAAAAAAAAGAAAAGAAATCAGGGAATCAATAATCACTTTCTCTGTAAATAGTGTCAGGATTTGATTAGTTTGAAAGCTGAAGAAAAGATACTCCAACATTTACAAACCAAATATATTTATATTGTATGTTAGGAAACATGACCAGATTTCATTTTGCTGATCCTCTGTTAAGAAGCATTTAGTTTTGAGTCCACAGAGAAATTCACTGAGTTTCAGCAGGTCTAAAATACTCATAATGTTATTCTGTTTTTTCTCAGGAGGCTTTTATTCTGCATTTATAGCAAGAGACAGAGGAGTTGGACAGAAGTGACGGGAAAATACACTGAATGATATTTAATTTTATGGGGATTTAGGTGCCTAATTCCCATAGGTTTCTTTGAAAACTATTTGTTTAATAAATGCATTCAGTAAATTAAGACTTCTGCATTAATATATTTTGAGACTATGGACCCTTAGATCATCTAGCCTGTCCACTTGTATTATACCAGCTATGAAACTTCATCTAGTAATTCCCCCATAACCTCAACAGTTTATGTTTTGTGAATAAATATCTTTGGGGAAAAAAAAAATCCTGTCTGAAGCTGATGACATTCATAGACAGAAAAGCTACAACTTCACTTGGTATGTATTCCACTTAGTAATCATTCCTATAGCTAAATTATGTCCTTGATTTCTCAACTGAATTTATGCAGCATCAATATTCAGTCTTCAGCTCTTTTTAAGCCTTTTTCTACAACTTTTTCAACAATTTTTAGATGCTAAGCTGTATCTTGAAGATATTATGTGCCACTTATTTTTAAAATTCCTATTGTTGGGTCATTTCTTGAATTAAACTGTTGAGGTATTTTGTTTTGTTTTTTTTAAAGATACATATAAGGAGATTTCAACCTACAGGTTTTTCACAATGTATTCAGAAAAGCCAGTACTTCTTGTTTACATATGTTGCACCAACCTGTTTATCCTGTCCGAATAAGCATCTTATGAAATTGCAAGAGGCACGGAAGATGCTTGTACAAATATTTCTGAAATTACTCTAAGCAAGTGGCTATTCACAGATGCAGTCAAAACACTTTATCTCCATGAATAGTCTTGTCAATAAAATGTTCTTAGTTGAGTTAATATATATATATATATATATAAAATAAACCACAGAGAAGCACTGTGGATACTCTCAAAGTAATACATGGTATTTGTGTGCATAAATTTTACAGCCTGTTTAAACAGTCTACTATTTGCTTAATTTTTCCTGACATTGGCACAGTTATAGATTTGCCATGACCATGAGAAAGTGTGTAGACACACTGTCCGAAGAGCCAACTTTGACTTGAGATACTACTACGACTACCATGCTCTGAAATTACATTTTGTGACAGTCCTGTCACTTGCTACCAGGAGCATCCCTTGTTTAATCAGCAAAAAGTTACACTGTCACGCAGAAACAGCAGGGTATATCCCATGTCTGTGTACTCAGGGGGATTGTCACTACTGGTTTGGTTGACTCTTTCCCCTTTGTAGCAGTAGCTTGTTACCTTCTTTTTTTACTCTTGTACAGGACATGTTACTAGAGTTATCATACCAAAAACCAAGAAGCAGGCTAAGGAAATTGCAAAAATACATTGTGAGTATCTCATAATTTCAAAATAGCACAATTCCCAGTTTCAGAGAGAGCTCAAACCATATGTAAAAACATTTTTAGAAACAAAATTTAAACATGTGACAGTAAAGTATACACTTTTCCTGCAGAAATTCTGTGCCAAGCTGCAAACTAAGTGCAAATTAGAGGAGCCGTTGCAAGTATGTTTTTATCTATGAAGTTACATTTTTCAGAAAGATCTTTTCTTCCATCCACTAAGAACTATCAGAGTTTTAAGTGCTATGGAAAATAATGTGCACAATGGAAGAGTTTCAGCCACAGGCTTCTCTAGTTACCTTCTCTAGTGGATTTTTTAAGTTTCTTCTTGCTCTTTCCCATCCTTGACTGCCACCTGGCACTTTGCCATTAGCACTGGAGAAGCAGGCCAAGCTTGCCAATAGCATCATTTGAGTGACAGGCTGTGAAAATTTAAACACTCCACAAAAACATCCTTTTCCTCTGGAAAAATGGAATTTGACATCTCTATATTTCTTGGGGTTCTGATGTAAACTCTGCTTCATGGAGCATAAGGCCATGGGCAGTGATTTAGTCCAGCAGATCTAAAAGGGTTTTATTCATACTTTCAGAAGCAAAAGTAAGTGTTTGCTTTCTTTATTATTTTTTTTTTTCAAATACTGCTCTGCTGGTTTCCCAAGGCAATTTTAGATTTCTAACCTTCACATGTTGATGAAGTAGTTGAGTTTATGCCTTTCTACTCACATACAATTTATACACAGAAATCCTGGCAATAAAAAAAAATGTTCACTATTTTTTAACCTAAAGATTTGTCTTCAACTGCTAGATACCTGCATTTGTTTATTATAGCTTGTTAACTCTGGTAGAGACCTTTCTTGAGATATTTTGAAAACAATTTTTCATTGGAAAATGTAATTTCTTAAACTTTTTTCTCTTGATCAAAATACATCAAGTACAAGAAAACATTTGCAAAAGTGATATTGATCAGCTCCAGAAGGAGTTTCTGATCAAAAATCAGGAAGTCTGTTGCCAAATTATTACATCACATGAAAGCAGGTAGAAAACTGTATCCAAAAGTATTGCTTTGTTTGGTTCAGAACAAGACTTTGAGGCAAAGTTTCCCACCTCAGCATGTTATACTTTAAACTAGGAAGTACCTTCTGACTTTTCTCACAGAAAGTTACCCCCAAATTATTTTAACATAATTTTTATGCAAAATGAAAACTTTTTTTAAAATATTTGCTTTTTTATTGAAAGAATAGCTGTTGTTTGGACAATTACAGTTAAAAAAAAATAAAGACGTCATTATAGTAACTCAATAACACAGCCTTGCAAAGGTTAGTTCTGTACTCCAGGAACTTACTGCACCTACTGCACATTGCAATAAACCAAAAGCCCCTTGCTTTCCTGTGTTTTGTAGCAGAACTTCTCTTTCAGTTGAGTTACTAAATGCATTTAAAGTCAGAAATTCACATCCCTCACAGAAAGACAAGGACTTCTATTTCTCACAAGTGAATTTTAGGAGAGTGTGCTGGGATCTTTACAGTATCTGCCCCTCAAAGGTCATTGTTGCTATGAAAAATTCCATTGGACTTCACTGTACTGTTTTACCCAATAAT
>VZRW01000193.1:103528-144117 GCA_013398125.1 Aegotheles bennettii
TGAAACGCCCTCAAATTCACAGCATCACCACTGAATTCAAGGATTCAGTGTAAACTGCCTGGATTCAGTGGAATCAGCCTAGGTCTATACTGGCAAAATAAAACAAATTTTCCTTAACTGTGATTAAAGGCTACAGTGACATTGAGCAGCTTGCTTCTACCTCTTCCGTTNCAGGAACACAAATATAAATCAGTCCAGAATAACTCAGGGCAAAGACCAACCTTCTGCACTCCCTATGTGCTAAGTACCTATTTCCATGAGACACTTAACTTCCAAACAGCTCTGGATTAGGTGCTACTTTAGAGACTTTCTCCAAAGTAATGCCAGTGTTCTGGGAGTCCAGTATTTTCATTACAGTAAAGAACTGTTGAGGGGATAAGTGAGTCACTCCAAAACCACTGAATCCAAGCCTTTGTCCTGGCTCCCATGAGTTCTGGATACAGCCCACCTCCCTACAGGTATGTGCACCTTGAAAAGAAAGTTCAGTACTACCCCTTCTGCATGAAATGCATCTATTATTGTTTTGGGGCAATTAGTGCAAAATTTGGAGCAACTGCCCTGGTGTTGGCTGGACTAGTTTAACAAGAGTCTGCAGTGTTTATTAGCTGAGAGAAACAGTTACGTCTTCAGCATTCCCAGGGGTTCGTTTTGGCAGGAATTTCTGCTCACACAACGGATTTCAACATTCCTCTTTTAAGACAGGAACAAATAACTGAACCTACTGAGAGTACCCTCTGTCAGATCTTGGTAGTGCTTTTCCAATAAAACAAGATGATTTATAATATGCTCACATGGGAGACATATTTGGCATATAAAGCAGTTGCAGCACAAGATTCTTGGGTGCCAAAGAGAGGTTTTTTGTGATTTCACAACAAAGATCTTCTGTTATTGCTCAAAACAGTCAGGGAACTTTTCTGTACAGCACTAAAACAGTAAGATATTTTCACTGGTTAATAGTCACAACCTATTTCTTGGGGTGTACAGCAAACCCACAATTACTTCAACTGTTTTGCCACAAGATAAATACCTATGAATTGTCAGCCAGCCAAAGAGAAACAGGGTACCAGTAACTACATCCATGTTGTGGCTGAAATACTTTGTGTATCACTGGTTATAAGCAAGGTTTGGGAATTGATTTTGGGAGCCAAAAAGCCTTACCTGCCCAATGGAGGAACTGCCAGGACAGGGTTCGCTGCCATAGCACTGCCATTCTCCCAGGAGGGCATAGCTTCCAGCATCACTGAATTTGCCTGGGCAAAGATTGGCTAGGCAAGGCACTCTTTTTCTGTCCCAGTCTTTTAGCTCTTCATTAGTTGACTCAGCAGTTCCATGTATTTTTAAGTCTGTCTATCCTCACATCACGCAGATTGACTACAGAGCCAATAGCCCATGTTCAACTGGCCATTCAGTGAATCAGGTCAGGTGGAGCAGCAACCTCTGCTCCAACAAAAGGTGGGTAGGAGGAGGCAATTCTCAAACAAATATGCAGTAAAAAGAACCTAGGAGAAGCCTTACTTCTTCATTCTCCTCCTTTTGCCAGACTTTAAATGCTACAGCAATAGTCCCTCCCACTCTTTTTTTGTGTATTTAACTCTTTCCATATCCTGATAGAACTGCATCAGGAAAGCAAATTGTCAAGGCCCAGATGTCAAGCTGAGCATCCAGGTGAATGGTTAACTCTATAGGTTATTTATGCACTTGCTCTCCCACAAAGACTGCTAGAACAAATAACTGAGAAAAAAGAGATGTTTGACCTTACTGAGGTCTTGGTCATTTTTACTGTATACCTTACCATTTCTGTACTCACTAGAGCTTTGTACCAACTCACAATAAGAGTCTACATGTACAACTGGAAGAACCATGCATCAGCTATCCCCAGTGCCAATATCTGTTTGAAATAAGCTTGAGGAAAAACACTTGTAATGCAGGCCACAGTCACATTTCTTAAGTAAAACACAGACTAACACAATAAGCATCTTTATGACAGATAAGAATTCATGCTGACAAAATTACTTTTTCAATGTTTACCGAAGAGAACAAGAAAAAAAAAATCCCGTGAGGTAAAAACCATTGATCATTTTAGCAAGTTTCATATGCTATTTGTGTTACTCCTTTCTCTGTATTTATATACAACACATACACAGAAAAAACAAAGCATTTCCAGCTTTCTGAGGGACAATAGACAGGCCATACATTTTAAATATGAAGTATATTTTTAAGTTATATTCACTTCTGTTGACTACAGAGCTGAATATACTTTGCATAGCATTTCAAAGCATGTCAATAAACCATTAGAAGCAAGCCAATTACAAAAAGAAAATATAGATTAAATCAGACTAACAAGGAAATAATTTATTGCAATCCATTTAAACTCTAATTACATCAAAACTTTGTCCTTTTGTTACTTATCAGTACCCAAATGAGAAGCAGCTAGTTTTGCTGCACACAACAAGCTGCAGTGAAAGAAAACATCAGTCCATGTAATAGTTCATACTATTTCCTTTTTTACATACAAAAGGATTATTTAAACATGGCAGAATGACACTTAGACAGGCTCAAATGAGCTCACATTATTCATTTATTGCCCTGAGAGAAATCACACATCCTTCAGCTAATCAGCTTTTAGTAAAAGTCCTACATTCATCAAATTACAAGTACAAAGCACACGGAATATATAACCTTTTTTTTTAAATACATGCAACAGCTAAAAATGGTTCTATGCCAGCAATTAAACAAGCAAATTACTGTGCTCTACCAGTTTGTCTCAAGCACCACCTCCTTATCACCATAGACACTCGTAATGTCTTAGCCAAATGACAACTAAAAGTAAAAAGTAAAACTGACACCCCAAAATTTCAACTAAAGTCTTTATTTAAAGATTTCCCATTAAAATATAAGAGAAGCCAAAGACTGACCAGAGAATAAGCACTTTACACAAATGGATTCCCTGGGAGATTTTATACCAACTCTACCTCATCTTTGAGGGGGGAAAAATGTAAATATAAAAGCTATATACTGTGTCCAGATTGGAACATAGGTCTAAGCTGTTGAGTCTATTTCCAAACACCTTCAAATCTGAGCTATCAGAAAAACAAAGGAAGCATTTCATGAGAAATTTAGAAGCTGCTACTTCACAGACCATTTTATTGCTTTGCTATTCACTTTAGACAGATTTTTTCCATACTCCCTCTTTTATAAACCTAAGGAACATTCTCAAGCAAGTTTGTCATTGTATTTATTTGAAAATCAGTATTTTAAGACAATTATGGGAAGGCAGCAAGTGTAATAAAGTTTTGCTATAACAATAATGGTAAATTTTGAGGTAATAATTGCTTATTTGAAAAATACACATTCCTGTTGATAGTGTCTCATGTAAAACAATGTGCCCAATTCCATTGCTCATTTTTAATGAACCCTGAAGTTAAAGTAGTTTTCTCCCACACCATTTCAGCATTAAGTACTGATAGGTGATGCAAGTGACTTTGAATGTCTGATGTAATCATTATCACAGGTATTAATCACCTTTGAACCCTGAACATGTTTTTCTGCATAGCACTAACAGGAATGGCTCTTTGATGAGTTATTTCAAACTAGACTGCGGAAGTTTTAACACGTCTGTCATTTGCTAGCAAAACTCTAGGACACTTCTGTGTCTGCCATGCTGCAACTCAGTGAATTTCATCTCAGTTTTCTGTGGAATTTCTCCAACTTCAGCTGAAAGTTATTCTAAAGAAGACTCATTTGGCTTAACAAATGTACTCAGTGGTGTTTGAATTTGCATCTGTTAACATTCTCACTGTGCTGAGTGCCATTCCTAAAATACCCCAAAAGAATAAATTCATAGGACAATCTTGGGGATTTCAGAGACCTAAATTTTAGATGATGATCTACACTCTGAAATGCAGACCATTCAAATTAGCTACCTCTGCATGAGGACAGTCAAGTGCTCAACAACTAGGAGCTCAAAAATTCCTTGAATGGGGATATAGATTGTTAGTGTGGTAGATATCACTGAAAGAGAGGATAATTTAAGATGCATTTCTTGTTAGTATCCTAATGTTCTCATAGATTCACAACACTAAGCTCTTTCTTTCAAATGCCAGGAACCTGTCAAGCTGTTTCAAATACATGAGGAGCTCATAGTCAATAGCTCAGCAGTGGGACCACTCACCAGGAGTGCGGGAGCAGAATGCTGCACACTGAGCTGAGCACCATCCCAGCACAGGAACTTCTCACTCACACTTTTCAGGGGTATTCCACTTCATCCAGTACCCAGGCTAAAGACTAGCAAGAAAGGCAGACATGCAGTGATGACTTCTGTAGAGTACCTTCCTCCTTTAAAATGCTGACCTCTCTCAAGTGAAGCCTGCACCTTCTACACTTGCTCATCGCAAGCCAGCTAGCCCTCCTTTATCATCACAAAGAGAAAGAATATATTTTCCTCATTTGCACCTTTCCCCTTCCTGCCTCTACTTTGTAGATATTCTCCACCAGTTTGGAAAATACGGATTTAGTGATTAAAACATTAATTGGCACAGAGGCAGGAAGCCAGCTCTCACCAGTGATTACCCTGAACAGAAAGCAATAGAGTCAAGTTCATTTTCATTTTCTTGTTCTAGGCCTACACACTGTTAATTATTTCATGTCTGAGCACATCTGTTGACTTGGGACTTCCAGGTAAAGTAGGTGAATATTTTGTCAACCTTGGCAGGACTTAGGCCTGAGTCACCTGCCAAGTATTTCAATGCTGTGAAGATTTTGTTGGCTATTATAATGCACCAACAGATTTCCCAGAGGAAAGCTGATGTAGAGGAAGTTTTAGGCACCTGCAGGGTTAGGCACAAATTTTGTTTATGACAGTGGCTGTCTACAAAATTAACTAGCTGCCTTGTCAATCCAGCTCCCAACGTCTCAATCAAGTACTTAGAAATGAGACAGTAGGACACCACTATTGTAATTTGTTCACATGTAAGGTTCATCTTCCTTTAAATACTCAAACATAACCGAGGAATGTTATTGTTCTACTTGTTCCCTGAAGATCCACATCATTGTGTTCATCTGCATAATTTGCCTGCATTTCCCCAGTGGCTGATTATGGAGTGGTCCGTACCAGAGGCGCGTTCCTCAGAGCTGGGCTGCACTGTTTGGCAGTGATTGAGACATCTGGAATAAGAAAAAGGACTTTGTCAGCAACGCAATACTCATGACATGTTCCATCTTCACAACTTTTCCCCCCAAAGTCTCACAGTGAACAATGCAATTAAAATTTTGGAATTGCAGGGGTGGTGATTGACTGCTCAACTTCTCATTTTCTCTGGCAGCTACTCAACTCCTTTGTCCAATTATGGCAAGAACCAAATGAATTGCATGTGAAGTAAATTTCCCCCAGAGCATTTCCATTTTATCAAGACATGCTTCAGGTTCTAAGAACACATTAGAAGCATTGTAGCTTTCACAGACATTCTTTCAAATTATTTTCTTGTGCAAGAAAGAGAACCACCTGATTACACCCAAAGAAAGACAAAAGAAAGTGTCCTTGAACACAGTGTTTCTATCTCTTGAAAATTAAGATTCAGGAAGATCAACTGAATTGTCTTTACTGCATCACAAAAGTTTTTAATATTTACTTTATACTTCTAATAAATGCTTTCATGATATGACACTCACTGCTATCGCTCATCGTTTTGAAAACAGTTTAAATTGACCTTTTTAACAAAATACATCTAATATCATAACCATTGGAGAACATCACAATAATTTTCACAAGCTAGTAGTTTATTTTAGTAGCAACATTTTATTTTTTTTTTCCCAGAATTTGTAGGAATTATGTTTGTATACATTTAGCATGTGCACCAACAGGCACAGGAGGAGCTGGCATTGAAACATTGGTTTAAGTTCTGTTGAAAAGCATTTGACATTAATTAAACTTAGTCATGCATCAAAAGATAACAGTCTTAGGTGCTTTGCTGAACAGAAAGGGGGGATTCCCATGCATAGACCTGAATAAATTTGGTGGATGTGGAGGAAAAGCAGCACATACAGATTACTCAGAGTATCAGCATACAAAGAGAGAAGTGGCTTCCTGGATCATAAAATTCAGTTCATCATGGATAATTATGTGTAATAAAACCTGTTATAAACCTTCAAAAGCCCATCCTAAAGTGATTTAGGTTTTTTTGTCCACAGTATCTAGTAAAAAAGTGTTCCATAATTTCTCTGCAATGATTATTAGAAACCTTCTTATAATTCCCAAAATAAATGCATATAGCAAACTAAATTCTTCTTAGTTCTGTGCTAATATGTCTTCTTTTTTAAATAATGTCTCATGTTATCAAGAACAGCTTTATAATTTCTGTTATCATATGTTAAGGAAATGAAGTTACATAGTTAATGTAGTTAATAACTAATTAGATAGTAACTAATGATAGTTATTCTGTTCCTCAGAGTCCTCTAACAGTCCCTCCCGCTATTTGTTTCAGCTTAATGCATATATCTCAGTATGAAGAGCATACAGTATTACAGATGTCATCTCCAAGGCCTCATACACTGAATACTCTGAATACTAGACACACTCTACCTGTTATTTTGTAGCATCAAATCTCTTTTTGTGTCCTTAGGACATTAAAAAACTACCTTAATCCAGTTAACAACTAATAGAGCAAGGCTCTTGTCTCAGGAGCCCTCAGTTTATATCACAAACTGCTCTCCAAATATCTTGTCTCACAATGCTGGTCTTCATCTCTCCAGTCTTTACCATCATCAATATTCCAGTCTTATATCTAACTTAGATGTGTCCTGAACATCAACAAGTTTAATGAAGCTTACTTCTCCCACCAATTTTACTTTTGAAAATGTTGCATAACATCAGCACCAAAAATCAATTTCAAGGAACTCCATGAGCATAACAGTCTTTAAGATTATGGAGTCCAACCATTAACCTAGCCAACTCCACCACTAAACCATGTCCCTAAGCACCACATCTCCAGGTCTTTTAAATACTTCCAGGGATGGTGATTCAACCATTTCCCTGGACAGACTGTTCCAGTGCCTAACAACCCTTTCAGTGAAAAGATTTTTCCCAGTATCCAATCTAAACTTCCCCTGGCACAATCTGAAGTTATTTCTTCTCATCCTATTACTTATTTGGGAGAAGAGACCGACACCCACCTGGCTACAACCTCCTTTCAGGTAGTTGTAGAGAGCAATAAGGTCTCCCTCAGTTTCCTTTTCTCCAGATTAAACAACCCCAGTTCCCTCAGACACTCCTTGTAAGATTTGTGCTCTAGACCCTTCACCAGCTTCATTATTCTTCTTTGGATATGCTCCAGCACCTCAACGCCTTTCTTGTGTGTGGTCTGAGTACAGGGGGACAATCACTTCACTAGTCCTGCTGGCCACACTGTTCCTGATACAGCCAGGATGCTGTTGGCCTTCTTGGCCACCTGGGCACACTGGTGGCTCATGTTTAGACAGTTGTCAACCAACACCTCCAGGTCCTTTTCCATCCGGCAGCTTTCCAGTCACTCTTGCCCCAGCCTGTAGCATTGCATGGGGTTGTTGTGACGCAAGTGCAGGACCCGGGACTTGGTCTTGTTACACCTCATACAATTGGTCTCAGCTCATCAATGCAGCCTGTCCAGATCCCTCTACAGATCCTTCATACCCTCATGCAGATTAACACTCCCACCCAATTTGATGTCATCTGCAAACTTACTGAGGGTGTACTCAATCCCCTCCTCCAGATCACTGATAAAGAAATTAAAGTGAACTGGCCTCAACACTTAGCCCTGGGAAACACCACTTGTATCCTTCTTGCTTGTCAGCTCATCTGTACCTCCATGCTGTCCTTGATCATTTATTTTTTATTATTACATTAAGCTCAGGCTTAGGTTCAGATCAGCATTTCTGTAAAGCAGAAAATAATTTTTACCAAGGACACTCATCAGCTTGACCAGATAAATCCATAATGCATTTTATCTCTTCTGTTTCATTTATATCCATATCCTTAAAGATTCTTTCATTTAAAATGTAGCCTGTATTTACTGAGTTTAGACTAATGGGTCCATAGTGCCTTTTGGCTTCCTTATGTTGCTTTAACACAAATGTTCTATTTGTTACTGTTCAGTCATATGGTACCAATTTAAATAAATGACCAGTTATTTAAAACCCTGGCAACCTGACTTGTGGTTTCACGTGCTAAATCTTTCAGTCTTCTAGGATGGAGATATCTGTTCACCTCCTCCCTGTTTAAGTGCCTTAAGCTCCTCTCCCTAGTTCCACCTCAAAGTTTTATTTCCATCTCTCTGTTTCCACCAGCTATTCTGCCAGTTCTATCATTGTCTTTAATTTGAGACAAAGAATTTGTCCACTCCTGGGGGCCGCATTAGATATTTTTTCAGTCTTGGCTCCATCTTAATTGTTGAGTTGTGACACTTCCTTTCTTGTTCTCTGTTTACCTCAATGGACAAAGGATCTCTTGATGATCATGTTTGTTTCCTGGAAAAGTCTAAATATGGTTTTGTTTGTTTGTTACCTTTTAACAGTTCTTGAGGTAGCCCAGCACTTTCCAATCCCAAAGATATGACTTTCTTTGCTAGTCAGCTCTATTCTCCTTTGTTCTCTGGCTCACTATCATCTGAATTATTTTAATGCTTAGCAATTATTAATTTGTCTTAGTTCTTCCTACTGGAATATTAAAGCAAACTGCATTATTGAAGTTTCTGACCTAAAAACGAAACATTAAATAATGTAATAATATATTGAAAGAATTCTAAGAAAGCTTACATGGTTAGGAAAAAAGCAATAAGCTTTCAGTGGAAACTGAACCACACTGTGTTTCCTTAACCATAGCTAAAGGCAGAAGGGATGGACATGATCTCCAACTTTTGTGTCTAAATCTGGACTTGAAATTTCAGTGTGAGCTGTTTTGGAGGCTGTATTTCTAATAAGAATGAACAGTTGCATAAGCCAACATTTTGGTTAAATTGTGAAAAAAAAAATTGCATGGCATGCACTTTCTTTGAATTCATGATATGTCTTGAAGGTCTCTACATCAGTACACAAATTAATACTTTTAATATATTTTCTTTTGTGTTAGTCCTTAACAGTTTTGCTTTGCAAAAAATACCCCACAGTCTATACTGAAGAAGCCTGGGTCCTATATTCCCAATCGCAGCTGTTTATTGCAATTCAGAACCTCAAGAGGTTAGTAATCTGTGAGTGGTGACGTCTTTGTCATTGACTATAGACAATAACAAGTTTTTTATACTGTATTTTACAAGAGTTCAGGGAGGATTGGTTTAGCTACCTTGCACAAAAAATGGTGGGACAATATTGAATTACACAGTATTTTTCGCAAATAAAAGTCAGTTCAAGAATAATTCTGGAGACATAAAGGAAATTACTTTTTGTTTTCTCCTTTTACTTCGTTTTTATAAGAAACTTTTACTTAAAGTAACATTCTGACACAGACAGCACATGCTTAAATTGAATTTTATTGACCAGTCTGTGATCTTTTCAGATTAGATAAAAGAAATTATATGCAAGGATTTTATCAAATGTCAGTAAAGAACATTCTTGTTCATTATTAGTAATTTCCAAAACAAGACAGGTTCTTTTTGAATCAATAATTGCATTTGGAATAAAAACATGATAACTTGACAACTTTGTGCCTCATTCTACTCGTACAAAGAGTACAATTCGTACAAAGAGGCTTAATTTAAATCGGGATTTATAGCAAAAATTAGTGTGCTAATGATGCTAATTAAGTCATAGTGCTTTGTAATTGTGAAAATTATTTAAAATGCCTGATATTTGTTATTTATTGCACACAACTTATAAAGGTCATACCTTGATGTTTAGATTTATGCTTACCCTTATATATGTAAACACACTATTTTCAGTAGAACTGTATTGAAGTAAGCATCTATATACCATTTTCCATACTGCTTCTTTCACCTAATGAATGCAGATACAGAATCAGGGATACATGATGATGTAATCTAAATTTTTAAAAAGAAGCATTTGAATCAACATTTTCTATTTTTACATTCACACTGCCAGCACAAGACTATTTTACAGCATTCTGATTCCTTTTTCTAAAGTGGATTTCACTTCTTTTCAAAAGATTGAGTTTTAAATATATGAAAGACATTATAAATATTTTTTACAAATCTACAGCTGACATTGTGATCCTCTTTTCCATTGACAGTCACTATAATCTTAAAAAAAATAAAAAGAAACATGCTGGGTTTTATGGTTTTAAAGCCAATTACAAACCAGTCATTTTATGCTCTCACTGCTGGATTATGGGATACAAACTGTCAAGAAGTGTTTTTAGTATGTCAAGCTCTTTTCTGGATTCTCTGAAAAAGCAAGAAGTTAGTGCCATCTATAGACAGAATTTAATATTGAAAAATAATAGTAAAATTAATATAGGTTCATCAAACCAATCTTATCAAACAAAGCAAAGATCATTGTACAATAGAAAAAGCAATAGAAAAATGCCTCAGATCTGCTCATTCTTTCCCAATATTTCTAGGAAAGCTGGAAACAATTTAGCACAAATGAAGACTTTAACCTGTAACAGAGCAATTTAATATTCCTTTCAGTAATGCTGTGAACTCACTTTAGTACACCCTTGTTTAAAGTAACCCAGCAGTAGTGATGGGTTTAATACAGTGCATAATAAACACCACTGCAGAGTCATTTCACTTTTTATTGTTTCACTTCTCAACTGAGCTGCCCTCAATAGTTGTTATAATTACAATCACCACTGGCAAATCTAATCTTGCAAAGCCTAAGCCCCTAAGTTACTTCAATTATGTGAATAAGTCAATTAACTTCAGAAGTTATTCACATGCTTTGTCTTGCAGGAACATGCTTTTAGATTATAAAATTGTCTGTTGTATGCCTTTTGTTTGCTTTAATTGCAAAGCTTCTGGCCTGATTTACCATGAGACTTAAAAATCATATTTAATACATATATTTAATGTAAAAATAGGAAAAATATAAATAAAAAGGTATCCTGGTAACTAAAAATCCACATAAGTACCAGAATTAGAAAATTACCAGCAAAGTGGTACTTTGTAACCACATTAAATATGGTTAAACCATATTAAATACCTTAATCTGTATTCTAGATGGTCTAAATGCATGCATAAATCTGCCTTCTCATAGTTTTCATCTCCATAAAAAAAGGTTTAAAAGTCCAATCCAGCTTACTAAGAAACATATTTTTGGCTTTTTAATTAAACTAAGTTTCAAGTCAAAAACAATGTCATAGTGCCAGAAAGAAAACTGGTATACAATTTGCTGAAATTATACAGAGGAAAAAACATAGCTAATATTGACCCTAAAGGATCACTATTGCCATTTTTGCCAAAGGACCAGTCCCTTTTGGGCAACTTACTGTCATTAAATCCCTACTTCTATCCCGAGAGTGAAAATGAGCATGGGGCTGCAAACACCTGGAAGAGGATAATCTGCTCATGTTGGAGCCCAATAAAGCTGGTTAATATTCCAGGGTCACCTCCTCCAAGCTCAGGAACGCTGCATCCCAACAAAAAGGAAGTCAGGTGAAAATGGCAGAAGGCCTATATGCATGAACAATGAGCTCCTGGACAAACTCAAACACAAAAAAAGGAAGCCTACAAAAGGTGGAAGCAGAGACAAGTAGCCCAAGAGGAATACAGAGAAATTGCTTCTATAAGTACTTTGGTGATAAAAGGAAGATTAGGGAAAATGTGGGCCCTATCTGGAAGGAGATAGGATACCTGGCTACACAGGATACGGAGAAGGCTGAGGTATTCAATGACTTTTTTGCCTCAGTCAAGTGCTCAAGCCACACCAGTGCTCAAGTGCTCAAGCCTCCGGTAAGTGCTCAAGCGACACCACCCAAGACACAGAGGTAAAGGCAGGGACTGGGAGAATAAAGAACCACCCACAGTAGGGGTAGATCAGGTTCAAGACCACCTGATGAACCTGATGGTGCACAAGTCCATAGGACCTGACAGGACACATTCACAGGTCCTGAGGGAACTGGTGAATGAAGTTGCTAAGCCACTATCCATCATATTTGATAAGTCATGGCAGTCTGGTGAAATTCCACTGACTGGAAAAGGGGAAACATAACCCAAATTTTTAAAAAAGGGAAAAAAAGAAGACCCAGGGAACTACAGGCCAGTCAGTCTCACCTCTGTGCCTGGTAAGATCATGGAGCAGATCCTCCTGGTGACAACCAAGATGACTTCACTAAGGGCAAATTGTGCCTGAAAAATTTGGTTGTCTTCTATGATGGAGTTACAGTGTTGGTGGATAAGGGAAGAGTAACTGATGTCATCTACCTGGACTTGTGCAAAGAATTCAACACTTGTCTCTAAATTGGGGAGACATAGACTTGACGGATAGACCACTCGGTGGATAAGGAATTGGCTGGATGGTCTCACTCAAAGAGTTGTGGTCAACGGCTCAAGGTCCAAGTGGAGATCAGTGACGAGTGGCATTCTTCAGGGGTCAGTATTGGGACTAGTTCTATTTAACATCTTTGTCAGCAACATGGACAGTGGGATCGAGTGCAACCTCAGCAAGTTTGCAGATGACACCAAGCTGTGTGGTACAGCCAACACACTGGAGGGAAGGAATGCCATCAAGAGGAACCTTAATAGGATTGAGACATGAGCCAATGCAAACCGCATGAAGTTCAACAAGGCCAAGTACAAGGTCCTGCACCTGGGTCAGGGCAATCCCATGCACAAATACAGGCTGGGTGGAGAATGGATTGAGAACAGCCCCAAGGAGAAGGACTTGGGGGTACTGGTTGATGAAAAGCTCAACATGAACCAGCAATGTGCACTTACAGCCCAGAAAGCCAAGAGCAGCAAAAGGGTAAACAGGAACGCAGCAAGCAAACGTTCTGTGGTCTTTGGAAAGCAATAACTGCAAGCTCCCTAACTGCATCAAATACATCACGTGAAATATCTGAAAGGCTTGTTTGGAGTTGAAAGGCTAGCAGATTCAGTCAGAAAACTGCATGTTGTAAGTGAAAAAATCAACTATCTTTAAGTAATAAAATAGAGACTTACTTACTTTTTAAAAATTTATCATATAATTGACAGTACTATGCCAAAGGTCTATGGTACCGCTGAATTAACTTTGGCATCTTTAAAGGGCATGCCTGTGTATTAGTTCATTCAATTCCATAGCTGGTCTCTTAGCAGCATTTCATTACTGTATTGAATGCACACATCCATACACATAGTGATATAAAATGTCAGGAATAAAATTGCTTTGAATTGTCTGTATTTTTGCTGCTGTAACAAAAACAAATTCAATAGTAAAATATGAAGTATTACAGCACATATTGAAATTCTTCAGTAGAGGCGAAATAATTCCACAAAGAGTTTTCTTTCTGCCCAGTTCAGCACAATTGCAACTTGTGGTAAGGAGTTTTTAAAAGGAATTAGGTTGCTTGAATTTGTTTGCATGTCGAGCTGTTATATTCACTCTCCTTACATTTCTTCCAAGTGCCTAGACAAATTTCATTCTTTACTAACCTAACCAAAAGGCAGATTTTTCTATAAAAGTACTAGGCTTTGCATTTTTTTCATCTTATGCTAGTCAAGGAAAATGTCATATTGTCTCCTAGGATGTTAGCAAAGACACGTGCTGCAGAGCCATACTTCTATTGTGACAAAGCTCAGCAAGTTGGAGAGTAGCAAAGGAGGATGAAAAAGGAAGTAACTACAGGCGAAGCTAAAGGTAGTGCCAAGAAGAATCTCCTTAGAAGCTGATGATTTAATATTTTGTCCAAAGTTTTTACAATATTCACCTGCATCTGCACCTCCCTTCTGGTAAACTCATGAGCAATCTTTGTTTTTCAGCTGCTTGAGAAAATGTATCTTAAAGACGACAGTGCACTTGAAATGAAGAGGCTGAGGTGAAATTTGGGGCAGCCTGAGGGACAAATTAAAACAATGGAGAGCGCTTGATACACTTGCTGCTTCCAGACAACTCAGCAGCTCTGTTTAAGGGAAGTACAGAAAAACTAACAGAAATCCTGGGGCTTTTACAACACTTCTGTCCCAGAACAATAAATCAAAAGATAAACCAAATACTACCTGGATGGTTTAGACAGCTAGTTCTAAACATTTCATTTGCCTCACCTTTATTCAAGTCTTTATTCAAGGAAGATTCACAGATAAAGAATATTTGTCAAAGAATTTTCACATATTTTCATCAGATCTGAAAATCTGAAACTGCTTCAAGTAACTTCCACCCCTTTCTTTTTCATGTACAGCATTGAGTCCCAGTGAGAGTACTGCTCACCAATGTTTACTTTCATTTCCTTACAAATGAAAAATGACAAATATATAATTTTTCAGTATGTTTTTTTTTTAAATGTTATTACTTTTAATTATGTATTTAGAAAGAAACAAATTATCAAATTACACAGATGTGGAATCTGGAAGAAAAGGAAGAATGTGGGGCTTATCAGATTTTAAATGGCTCAATTAAGTAAAATTACAGCTTGACTTCAGGCTGCTTGACAAAGTCTAAAAACAAGGAACTGAAGACCATGATCCAGTGCTTGTTGAGGCTAATAACAGTCTTTTCATTACCACTTTGGGCATGAGATCAGGCCACAAAACGTCACGTGTTTCTTATGTGCAGTTCTAAAGTGAGACAGTAAGATAAAAATCTAGTTTTCTCAGATTTAGGAGGCCTTTTCTAAGAACACAGTCACTTGGAACACAATGAATAGCAGGAGAGCCAAGATGAACACAGAAGAGGATAAATCTCTAATGAACCAGCTTCTGGGTGAGAGTTGTGAAAAAATATTCAGAAAAACAAAGCAGTAAAAATTTTCAATTGCAATTGAATTTATATCCTGATATTTTCTAAACAGAAGTTGTAACAAACAGACCACCCAACACCTTAGTGACAATTGGGCCATCAAAGATGAACATGAAGATACTTCAGTAATAATTCAGGAATGTATACCTATAATAAATATGATCATTGGACAAAGATTTTCTTTCAGCACCACTTGAATTACACTGATTAGGTTTGAATATTTCCCCATAAATTATTTTCAGACCAGTAGAGCCAGAGCTTGTACCCTCCTAAATAATATACTTTATAGCATATCTGTTGCCCTATAAAACCAATTTCAGATCTATTTGGATATGTATGTGTATAAGTAATAATGTTAAACGAAGGGGAAAAATAATTTGATGAAGACATAAAAAAAACCCAGGAGACTCATTCAGTGAAGAAATTGAATATACCCAAATTTCAGCGTTTTAGGGGAGTTAAAGGAAAGGGTTTTTTTTAAAAAAGGAAAAAATGAATCAGTTTTGAAAAGCTCAGATATTTCCCTGCTGTGGTCTGGAGTTCTTGCAATATAAGTTTATTGACTCTTGTGCTGTTTTGAATTTGTATGAGGCCATTTATATCATTTATGAAATCTCATACATTACTGTGAAGCACATAATGTGGTTATGTAAAATGTGGTTTAGTTGCCAAGGAAAACAGAGAACTAAAAAAAAACAGAAATCCCTGGTGTCTTTGGGAGATTTTAGTATGCACTGAGCTTCAGAGGATGAATACGAAGCCAAATCCAACCTGAATGCTTTGGGTTTGCCCTGAGGCCTAGAAAGAACTTTTTTCTTTATGTACTCTGCCTCCACTTGGAGATAGATGCTTATAGAACATTGAGAGGCTATATAAAAAAAAGAAGTCATCAACCACAGTCTTGTCCTACTTCAAAAACACATACTAGCTATTTTTACTGTCAATCTACAAAAACTTTGGTTCCTTCTCACCAGAAAGTAAAGGAATTTAGAGAGAACAGAATAATGTGAAATAGTGTACTACTGGATACGTACTTTCCCATAAAAATGGATTTAGTCAGTCTTCTTTTACAGCAAATGCAGTAGACTTTACTCAAGGTGAAACTATTCTACTTTCAGGCTCTGTAAATTCATGTAAGGGGAAGTCTGAGGGAATCTGAAGAGGCAAAGTGATGGAGAGAGATTAAGGGTTATTCTGTGTCCCTTATGTGAAAGAGCTTTGCTGGAGTTGCAGGAAGGAAAGCAAATCTGTCTGGAGGTATTATACTATCTGGAGGTAAATTGGATGTTAACTGGGTCAAACTCCACACAGCTGTAATTCTGCAGTAGAACACTGGGTCAGTGCAGCAGCAACTCTAAATGAGTGATTCTTTCACCCACACCAGAGAGCAGCAGCTTACCTGTGTGGCACGAGAAATGAGACACTACAAAGACATTTTATGATCAGTCTACTTGAAAATGAAAACAATGGAATAGCTAACCAATTTCCAATGCAAATAATTAAAAAATTGCTCAGTGTTGTAGAACTCTGAGAAGGAAACCATCTACAGGAACACTAATAATTACTGATGCTGCTCATAAAAGTACAGCTAGAGTAGTAATTCATTTCCCAGCTTAAATATGAAGACAATAGTCCATGTCATGATAATAGTAGGAGAGAATATTTTTCCTCCTTTTATCAAGACAGAATACAAAACATCAATACTTACCAGATAAAATCAGGGGCTTATTGAAGTGAGTGGAAATAACTATTTTTCTACTTTTATTATAGAAGCATATTGCATTTTTTATAATAGAATTGTTTTGATGTGCAGTTGCCAGCACTGAGCCTCCCGAAGACTGCCTCCCATTTGCTCTTCTTCATAATATGAATGGCATATTGTGGACAGTGTATACCATGACCCCTCAGAAGGGCACCATTAGCAACACTGGTTGGGCCAAACCCAGGACCAACAGAAAGTCCTTGTTCAAGTTTACTTGTGGTGAACGCTCCAAAGAGTTTGGTTGCTGAACTCAGTTCTGCTGCTGGCAATTGAGAGTAATCTTACCACAGATAATGTTTTGTAATGCAGTGTTATCAAACAAAAGTGGATTTATAATTACTTGGAGAAGCCATCTCATGAGGGAAAAAGATGAGGGGGACTCAATTAGCTGTAATGACTTTTGTTATCACCAGATAGTAATTTTTTCCCATGACACAGAAGACTGCTTAGGAAAATGGAACATGATAAACAATTTAGGACCAAGTCAAAAGATGAGTAATCTGTTTGCAAGTCATGTAATTACAGTTTTGAAGTTGTTATTAAGTTCAAGATTGTGAATTAAACAGACATTAATGTCAGTTAACTAAAGACAAATCTCACCATACATAAAAGGTTGCAACTTTCTGTCTCGCACTTTGCAGGAGTAAAAATACTGTATTCTGGATGACTTTCATTCTACTCTAAGAGTAAAAATGAACATGTTAAAACTTAGTTCTCTAAGCATTGATAACCAAATGCTATTTTTTTATTCATGTGTTAGCAGGGTTGTTTATTAATAATACTGAACTCTATAGCTCATCTTGAAAACCAACAGAAGACAGAGTTGCTCTCTATTTCTGAAAGCAAGTTTTGTTTAGGGGATCTATATAACCATTTAGGGAACTGCTTTGACACTCAAATATGGACACTCAGGCTGTATCCACTATTGAGTGCATCATTCTCACATAAAAGGGAATTCAGTATGTATTCCAATGAACCTAACCTATACATCTACCCAATGAAGGCAGGGACCCTCCCTTTTGCACCTCAGATACCAGATGAATTCTTAATGCAGCAGCTCCAACGTAATTTCCCCCTCCTCTCTTCTCAGCAGAGTCGTAAGTATTTTGTCTCTCCCTGTTCTGCTCCAGGCACTCAGCTATTTTGTTTATGGCTGCAGCAGTCCCTGGCTGTCTTGCTTTACACTAGTAAATGGTAAATGCCTTGTCTGGTTTATATATATTTTCAGTACTCCTAAAAAACTTGATGAAGGACAGACAGCAAAAGAAGCCAGACTGCCAGTCACTGTAAACTGGATAGTTCTGTGGATTTGAGTGAATTAAAAACAAACTGTACTGATTCACAAAGTATGTTTTTTATGCTGGGACATTGTGCTTTGAAATTCTGTTGTGGCTGCAGAGACTCTCCATTTTCTGGATGTCTGTTTAAAAAGCAGACGTTTCTGTTTGCTGTGCATATTCATTTCAATACATATTTAAAGCCAAAGAGATCATCTTGATCCACAAATAAAATGCCTGCAGTCATTCATGCCCACTCACAAATACTATTGGGGTGACCAGAGGTGGAACCTATAATTTAGCTGTCAGGTTTTGTTAATGGGTCCATAAAGTAAAAATTATAGGCTGACAGCATCCTTTGTTGGGAAACTTGCCATTGAGATATTCTGAGGTCTTTTAAATAAAAACTGTCTGAGTGAGAAAAGTGTTGTTAATATGGTTGGCTGCTTTAGAGTGCCTAGATTTCTTCTAATTCCCAAATGCTCTACACTGCTCTTGAAGGGTGAATGCATATATTCATATCCTGTCTCCCAGGGAAGCATGTAAATTATTTTTTTTTTGAGAAAAATAGTAGTTAAACACAGCCACCATCTACATAGGGATCTTATTGATTCTCTGTCCCAAGGAATCCTGACATGAAACAATGTCTTCCTAGAGGATATGCTGTACTCTGACTGAGGTTAGGGTCCTGAGGAGGGAGAGACCTGGTAAATCATTGAGGCAGTGCTATGGAAACTGTCACCAAAATCCTTGCTATCCTTAATAATCCACCAAAAAGTGTTTACATCAAAACAAATATTTCCTAAGAAACACCGCTGTGTTGCAGCAGTGTGGTTCAAAGCTGTCCCTGCACTGGAACCAGCGTGGGATGCTGCTGTCCTGCAGGGAGCCAGGAGCATCCCTACAGTGTGACAGCCAGAAGCTGCCATGGAGGGAGTGCTCGCGACTGTTGGGGGAGAGCAAAAGAAGTTTCCTCTGCTGTACAGAAGTTCACTGGCTTCTTACTTCTGCTCTTTGATAAAGGAAAAAGGGAGAGAGAAAGGCTGTCCCCAGAAATATTATGTATATTTACATAAACTTTTTCATTTACAGCTACCCCTAACTTTACTTAAAGATTCTCCTTCAATGTGTCATCAAGGACATTTCATTGTATCTGAGTGTGGAAAAAATGTAGATTATAAGAAGTGATACTCTTTTTTTTTTTTTTCAAACTTCAATGAAAAGGCTAGAGGGAGAGTAACCCCATGAGATCCAGCGCTGTGAAGTGCTAAAGACTTTCAGTTAACAGTCTTTGGCAACAGACCCTTCTGCACACTCTCAGGAGTAAGATACAAAGCCTGGGGTCATGGCAGAGCTCTGAACATGGAAAGAACATGGGTACTACTATGGGGCAAATTCCTATAGACTTTAAAGCCTGTAGTTACAATCCCATCTCTATTCAAATTGAAATTGAGGTCAAGAATATTGTTCAATCCATTTTTATCTCTACTGCATCTTTTCTCAACAACCCTGGGCTTCTTCTAAGCTTCAAAAAATCAAATAAAAGATCCCATATGAGATGAGGGGTACAATGACCTCTCTGCACATACAAATAACCTCCTCAAAGCTAAAGCAGTCAGAGGACCAGGGCTGTAATAAATACCTTGTATTATTACACCTTTTTTTTCTCATTCATCTTCAGATGTCCTGCTTTCCCATTTTCCTCCTCTTCTGTTGCATTCTTCAATTCCCAGTTCTCTTTTTTTTCTCCAGCCATCTGCTCTTTCTCTCTAGTTCTTGTGTACATCAGAATCTACATCACTGTTCACAGTAAAACTGGGAAAACAGTTACAGCAAAGTACCCTTCTGTATCACACGCACCTGAGGGCATTGAAGGATATATAAGCTTCATATGTTACTTAGAGGTATTTAAGTATCTAAATACTTACCACAACAGAAGTCTACAACGTTTATTCATACACAGATTCTTCTATGCAGCTCACTATAACTACTATCCAAACCACCCACAACTATGCAGCAAAACTCCACATCATTGTATAAACAAGTGCTCCACAAAAAGCAATTTCTCCATGATTCCTCAGGGCTTTGTGGGTTTTTTGTTATTTTTTTATTTAAATGACTTAACAAATGTACTCAGATGCCACAGCGATAGGCAAGATGTAAGAAGCAAAGCAGAATGTACACTGGAGAAAATGGAATAGTTTTAGATCAGATTCAATTTAATTAATTGATGTGGATCATTCTCTTCTCTCAGTCTTCCAGATTGGAATATATGTGATCAAACAGAAGGAGATACATGGAAGGAAATTCGTTCTGGATTACAGGCAGAAGACAGCAAACCTGCTTTCTCTATTTACTTTTTGGGGTTTAACAGTCCTTTCCATATACTCCTTTAAACTTTCACCCAGAGCACCTCCGAGCTGAACAGTTTTTCCTGATGTTTGGGGAGATCTTACATGAGCAAAAGAGAAGACAGAACATGTTTCATGTGATTTCACAAGCTTAGCAAAAGGTAGGAGGAATATGATACCATACTGCTTTTTAAGTGTTTAATTTTTAAATTTGCAAGATTTCAGATTCATAACGCTTGTCTTTGAGGCAAGAAGGCACAACTTCCCCTGAATTTTCTTAAAATTTTCTTAAATTTTCTTAAAACACTCAGGTTGTTTGTCCAAATTGGAAAGTGAAACCGAATACAACCACGGTAAAATAAAGCCTGCACATTTACTCATAGCAATTAGAAAAAAACAGTGCAGACAAATATGCAAATTGTACAGAATTTGAAAGCAGTCCTTTAAGAAAAATAATGATAGTGACTTTTTGATTCTTAATCTCTTACCTCATTCTAGTCCCCTAAATGCCAAATTTGTGGTGAGTAGGAGGATTTTATAGCCACTCCCACTTCCATGTAGGACTGCTCTGGGCTTGGCAACTGAGAGAGCTCCGCTTTTAATACACTGGAAGGCATATCCAGAGCATCTTCATGTGATTGACCAGCCAAAGAAAACACATCTAAGCAGGCATGAGCTGCACCCCATTTAACCAAAGCCCTGGAGTTTAAAGCACTCACGTACTCTGTGGAGACCAGCTCCAATCACTGCACCACACATGGGCTTTGAACCCATCAATTGTAAGACAGAGCATTCCACAAATTACAAATTGCCCATACAAACATAGAAGGAAAAGTATATAAGAGGAGAATTATGGAGCTAGGTCTTGCTCTGAGCTGCTACCTACCTACTAATCGCAAACCTAAATGCACTAGTCCATCTCTAGATGTGTAAGTGTGACTTATTCTGCTCAAAATTCATGCCACTGGCAACACGCTTATCTAAACCTTTGCTAAAGAGCTATCAAGATTCACCCATTTCTTCTTAGCTGTGGGAGTCCTGCATAGACAAAGAAGACTCACTGTTGTCATGCCTAAGACCAAGGCTTGCATGTTCAGGTGTGTCTAAACCGAAAAGTTCCCATATGAGCATCAAGGGTCTTCCACAAGTAGGGAAGTACCAAGATGTGTCACACCCATCCGGGCCTGGAGCCTGGTGAAGTGTCTGAGCAAAGAGGCAGGTAAGATTTGTTTGTCTGCCTGGAGCTATTTAGATTAGGCTGGAGTAGACACCAGGAGAAAATAGACAGAGATGGGTTGGAGGAGTGTGTCAGTTAAAGAAGTTCTGAAGAAAGATGGAGACAAGCCACGTGAATTCAGATCAGCAAGGATTGCATTGGAGAATGGGCAAGCAGGCAGAACATAAATGAAAATGATGGAGCAGAAGTGAAGTGGGTTTCTATAGCAAGCCATTGTGCACACTGTCTAGGAGCTGACTTCTAGGATATCTACAGCCTCAAGGCCTCAAAGAAAGGAATGGTCATTCTCTTGAAGTATTTAAAAAAGCCTGTCTGGTACAACTCAGCCCTGAGGCTCAAAAGCAATCCTTTTAATTGGGTACTGGGGCTAGAGGCAAGGAATGCTGCACAGAGATCACAAAGTTCTCCCCTTCCTCCTGCAGTGACTCTACTGGCTTCACCAGCAGGTGCATCTACAGAATAGAAGGTGACCCCGCTTGTCGCTGACACCCACTGCTCACTGAAAGGCTGCCCTTCACACTCACTGTAGGCAGGGGGATGCCACCATCAGCAGCACCTCCTCATGCTTCCTCAGAAGAGAGATGGGGAGAAAGCTGGGGTGGTGGAGGACAGAGAATCACAGAATCACAGAATCACAGAATCTAAGGGGTTGGAAGGGACCTCGAAAGATCACCTAGTCCACCCCCCCTGCCAGAGCAGGGTCATCTAGAGTACATCACACAGGAACGCATCCAGGCGGGTTTTGAATGTCTCCAGTGAAGGAGAATAACCTAAGCAGAAAGACCACCCCACTATATCCCATCATCCAGGGGTTTAGGATACTCTCCGCATCCTAAACCCACCAACATGGGTTGTGAATGCCATTCATGAGGAGAGAGGCAACCTGAAGATAGGCGTTATCACTCTGAAACAAAATCTCCTTACAGATCAGTAGCAAAGCCAGGAACAAGGTATGAGCTAACCCCATTCTTATTCCCGGTGCTTGAGTCAAAAGCTTGTCTCCCTGTCTTCCTGTTTCCTTCAGTGGATGATCAATCTGGAAGAATTATTTATGGAGCAGAGATTAAAAATTTAAGTCAGGAATCACGTTTCTGTTCCTAATCCTGGCATTTTATGTAATCTGTGGCTTTAGCTAAATCGCAAAATTCAAGTGCCTCAGCTTTATCCACCTACACAGTGGGGATAACACTATTGTTTAATGACTGTAAAGCACTTCAAAAAAAAGTGAACAAAATATGCAAAATAAGACCAATTTTTTTCATTCTTAGCCTTTATAATCAAGAGAATAATTCACAATGAATAATTTATACAGTGACATGAACTCCTTTTCCTTTGAATGTTATTCACCCACAATGTACAATTTTTTTTCTGACTTACTTGTTATTCTACACTGGTTAAATAATTCCCATAAATATTTATTGGTTTATAGGCTGTTCATGAAAAGTTTATTCAGAATATTTATTACATGAAATTTAATGAATTGGTTATTTTTGTTGTATACAATCTCTCCTGCCTGACTAGATTCATGTAATTTGTTGAACCAGGTTTTTTATGCAAATTATTTTTCTTATACATCAATTATATTTTCTGTATATATTCCTGCTTATAATGCATGCTTAAGAACATCCCTAGCCATCAACTCATTCACTGGAAAACCAATTTAGTTTTTGAGTCACAAATGCAGATAAAGAAAATTCAATATTTTAGTTAAGGTGCAAAGATCCATTTGCATCTGATCTTACAGTATCTTATTCTACCTGTACAGAAAATGAATAAAAAGTTTTAAAATATTCTGGTCTTTTTTTATTATTATTTAAATTAAATTATCATTAGCTTCTTTCTTGTACAAGTAATTTAACACGATTAAAGAGAATACTCAGTGGATTTACATTTTCCAAATGGATTAGCAATAGATCTCTTGGAATTCATCAGGTATAAGAATGAAGCTATGAAACAGTAATTTAAGTAAATGCAGGGAATACCAAGAGGATTAAAATGAGATCTCTAAGGCCAATAACATTGCAGTGTAGATTTTATTGTAACATTAAATCTTTTGAAATATTTACAGAGAAGAAATATTCTTTAGCTCTGAGACAAATTATAGAACACAGAAGTTTGAGCAAGCTCTGATTTACATTTTCACTTAGCTGAGGGAATCATTAATTGCCAGAAATGGTTCATTATTTAAGAGGTCTTCATGTAAAATTATGAGAAACAGGGAAAATTTCTGGGTGACAAGAAAAGCCTGTTTTAAATATAGCTCTGTACTTCTGTTGTTGTTGTTTTCTTAAAAAAAACCTATTCATATTTCAATGATAAATGAAATGCATTAAAATATTTTTATGTTGCAGTTTCATCTTAGTGTAAAACTATGGAAAAGCCAGCAAAGTAATTAACTGTAAGGGCATTTATATTTTTAATGCTCACAGCACTCTGTAGGTTTTTTTTATTTTCTTTAAAAAGATTTTAAAGCAAGTCAAGGGATAACAATATCTCATGGGTCATAATCTCCAGAGTATCATCTTTCTGCATAGCTGCTTTTCTCACATCAACACAGTTCTTTGAGGACAATTTTTTTTTTTTTTAGTGGGGTAAAAATCTCAGCATTTTCAGGGTGATGCACAAATGGATAAGCTCTTTGGAGTCTTAATCTAAAGTATTTGTGAAGCATGCACACATTTGTATGCCTGTCAGCCTAAGTGCCTTTCCATCCTCTCCCTCCAAATAGCCTCTATCCCTGTAATTGCTGCATTTGTATACACACAGAACTTCACACACAAACATGGACTTTTTGCTATGTGAAACTACTGAGCATCAGGGGGTGAAACCTATGTAGCTGTTACTTGCAAAGATGTTTGACTGAATATATGAATTACTGCAAGAAAATCTTTTTCCCTGACAAATTTTAGACTCAGCTTTGCTTGGATTAGACCTTCCATTAATTGTACTGTCAAGGATATTGGATGTAAATTTAATTTCTTATAAAGAAAGCTCCAAACTTAAACTTCTCATTTGAAATGTTTATAACTTTTATATAATATATTATCTCAAAGTAAAATTAGTCTTCTAATCTCTCCAATTAAATCTTAAACAAATCTGCATTCTCAGGCATATTTTTAAAATGAAAAAAAAAAAAGATAAAAGACAGTTAACAGAAATGCAGTTATGGATAAAGATCTAAATCTAACCTGTCCCTCTAATTCTAAAATATACCAGACTTGAAAGGCATATTCTCCTGAATATTTTCTGCTGCTTTATATTCACTGACACAAGGGTACTCTTTAGTGAGACGATGTTTCCTGAGGCATAATAAGTGCTGGCAAGCTCAAAAGAAGCAACGACTAGAGAAAACACATATACTGATTGTTTCAGACAATAACATGATCATGTACTGTATAATCTTTCTGCACTCACATCCTTCTACAGAAAGCAACATGGCTGAAAAAGTCACCACAAAATATAGGAATAAAAAATCTGCCACAGATATCTCAATATCTATGCATTTACCAACTATTTCACACATAAGAAAGAACAGGATTTTCAAAAAGTTTTTTAATGTAGCATTGACTTAACTCTGAGCCTACTTAAATAGTGTGTAAAGGCCAATGCCTTTGAAAACAACTGCCCTGCTTTCTGCAGTGACTATGGCTACAGATCATCCTTGTATATATAAAAAATAGAAACCACATTTTAGCACTATGCAATGTTTTCTTTCTATTTGAGGTACAGCTCATCGGTACCAAATAGAAGACATTATGTCATGAAAGTATGTCCTGGTACTATGATTAGCTTATGAAAGAACTGCATCACAGCAAGCAAAAAGCACTTTCCCTGAGTTCAGTCACCTCTGTGTTTAAAAAGCAAAGCTAGTAAATCTGGCAGTTCCCAGAGCAGTTGCTACACGATAGTTGTAACTAGAGCATGAGACAATGATGGATAAATAGCCTGCTGTGGATGATTTGGGGGAAAAAAAATAAAATTAAACCTTTAAGAGGGTTTACAAGGCTCAGAAGGTTTTGGATTTTAGAAACATAAAAATCTTCCCAGCTACACTCAGTGGAATTCCACAGCTCCTCCTGCTGCTCACAGTGATACATTATTTAACACATGCAGGAAAGAAGCTTCTTGAGAAAAGCAGGTTTTTACAAAGCAGATGCAGTTTCCTCACATGTATTCTTCCACAGATTACCACAGACAGCTTCTCACAACAGACAAGGAATGACCATGGTGTCAAACTGAAAAGACTTTGCAGAGCAGTTACTTGGCTGATCTCAGATTTCTCCACCACCTTCCATTCCCCAGTACATTCAAGCTTTTTATTTTTGGTTTCAGAGTGCCTGTGTGTGGGTGCTCGAAGAACATAACTATGTTCTTCTGGATTTTCTGTACTTCCTTTTCCGTGTACCCATTTTAACCTCTCTCTTCCTTCCAGCCCCTTTAGGACTTACTATGGGTAGAGTAGCACTTCTGAATTACAGTCCTGACTTTTTTGCAAACCCTCCCGAAGTTGATTTTCTTATCAGTCAACTGCTTCCCTCCCTCATCATATATAATAGTCAATTAGTTTATTTTTTTTCAGTCAGCTCTCAACTGGATATTAGCAGGTTATGAGAGAGAACTTAGATATTAAAAAAAACAAAACAAAACAAAACAACAAACCACACCTCAATAATAAAAGCCACATACAAGTTTGACTGTGTGCCTTTAGCTCCAAAAATGTAGTAAATAGACTTTTGCAGACAGTTCCTTTAGAGAGCACCAGGAGCCTGGCATGTGACATGGACCCTGTAAAGGTCCTCTGGGCACTGTGTTGCTGCAGGAAACCTTGGAAACAGTGATCCACAGCCTGGATAATCCACCCCAAATTGCAAAGGATTAGGCCATGGACTGTTCAGGCCATGAAGCTTGTTGATAGAAACTGTTTTTTAAAGTACTGGACACATAGGGAATCAAAGCACTAATGAACAACCATGAAAAAACAGAAAGGTTGGATCTTTAAACATAAGGAAGAAGTTTTTCACCATAAGGGTGATGGAACAAGTAGCCTGGAGGGGTGGATGTTCCATCCCTGGAAACATTCAAGGTCAGGTTGGCTGGGGCCCTGAGCAACCTGATCTAGTGGAGGATGCCCCTGAGCATGGCAGGGGTGTTGGACTAGATGACCTTTAAGGTCCCTTCTAAATCAAGCTATTCTGTGATTCTGTGATTCTTGGGAATGTGGTGGGGAGATTAGTGGGTGTATCTGATTTGCTTCTCAAAACAAAAAAAAAAAAAAAAAAAAAAGAAAACCTTCTATCAGCAATGTAGGCTTCATTACTTAAAGGCAAACCAAAGCAGTATTTTAAAGCAAAGAACTGATTCATCATTTACTGTGTTGCTTTACTGTAGTCTTAGTCAATAGGAACTAGAACTGGGCAAATACCAAATTAAGTCTGAACTGCATTTCCGTACAGCCACTTTTGTGTCATGTCTGTAAGATCAGTTCTGGGCAGCACCAGATCAGCTAAAATCCTAGGGTTTGCTTTGGTCCTGACCTGTTCTGTCTGCCTCTGACACCACCAGCAACATGAGCAAGCTAGGGAGGGGAAGAAAAAGGAAGAAGTGCAGACCACATCCACAGCCACTGGCTCAAAAGAGGCCACACCTGGTTGAAGAGGATGGTGAGGAAAGCAGTGACATAGGGCCCATAAGCTGGAGATACACACTAGCACATTGGCAGGTGATAGATGTACATCAGCACCCTCTTGTCCTACCATCACACAGTGAAGAAGGGATGGTTGGATTCACTGGTGGGCAAGAAGGAAGAAAAAAAAAGGAAATTATTCCAACAAAATTTACAACCACCCACTTCCAAGAGCCCAGGGACATCCTCCATCTATGTTAATTATTTCCAGACCATGTCCCCATTAACTCTTCTGATGCCCCCTACTATCTTCTGCTGAGATCTCACACTCCTGAAATACTGAGTTTTCCTTTCATGGGACTTTTTCCTCATCTTGGCCATAAGCAAACTTGTATTTACTTACAGCACTGCAAAGGCTTGATCCAGCTTTTATCTAGCTGCAGAAATGAACCACCAACCTCTGCTAGTTCCCAGCTGTTACTGTAGTGAGCACTGTAAGAAATCCTAGGGAGATCAGACATAGATGGCTCACGCAGTACAAACCACCTAATTCCTGAGCAATGTGAGGAGCTGGGAAGCAGTACCCTTGGTCAGCACCTCCATATTTCTAAGCTGAAAAGCTACTTGTGGTAAGGAGCCATTCTTTTTGTTTAATTTTTGGCTTTTATCTTAAGCCCAAGCTTTCATCACTTTCTTCAGCCACAGCCACTGGATTTCCAACCCCATGGCTGTAAAAGACATATGTAACAGAATATTGGAGACACGCTACAAAAATGGCAGTCCTCGATACCCAGCATTCCCTAGAGTTATTACAGAAGCTATGTGCACTGCTAGCTTTTTAGTAAGATTTTTTTTCATCTGTAGGAAAACTCTAGAGAGAAAGACAGAGAGAAAAGCCAGACTTACTGGCGTCTTCACAGTCTCTTATTGGTGGCAAACTAGGCATATTCTGAAATTCAGCAAATTAAATCAGAGCAATAGGGGCTGTTAAGGGTCAATGATTAATGGAGGCTCTTTTATCTCAGTAAATGGTGGATAAAAATTAATGGACTCACAGGCAGCTTCTTGATTCAAGCCTTCATGACTGTCAGTGCAAGTCATACTGAGAATTATTACATTCCCAGATTATTTTAAAGGGACAAAAGCATAGAAAGCTATATGGGAGGCAAGCACAGTTTCCCTCAAGCTCTATTTTAATTTTTTCAGAGAGGATCAAAGTGGTTCATACCTCTTTGCAAGAGGTCACAAGAGCTGTTCCTGACAACAAATTGCATGTGTTTGGGCTCTTGGAGAGAGGAACCCATGCCACTAAGTGAATGGGTGTTGAATCAAGCCTATAAGCCTTGGATGGGGAACAATCAGGAAGGAGGCTAGAACATCATAAATTGGAAAGTGCAAAATAATTATCTCTACGCCACAGCGGCTTCAGTGGAAGTTGCACTGCCATTAATGATGGCAAAGTTTTGCCCCAGAGGCACCTTTGACCACATTGCATGTATTTGAATCAAATCCCGCAAAAAAAAGCCGAATGAGGACTATAGTATGTCAGATACCAATGGGTAGAGTCTGGGGAAATTTCTTCAATGCCAATAGTTTCAGGAAGAAAACAGATACTCTGAAACATTCACTCAAACAGGCCTTTCCAGCTCATTTGAACTGGAACTTCTTTTCCTTCCACAAGCCAAGATATTCCCTCATTGTAAGAAATTTATGCTACCTCACTTGCCTTAAAACACAGCTGGTGTGACCTGAGAGATGTCATAACAGTGTTGTGCCATATTCCTGGGTTGGGCTTTTTTCTTCTTCCATGAACATGAGACAGGCAACTCATTCCAGCACGAAACTGGTCAACACAGACCACAGCTGAGATCTGGACCACACAGACACACAAACTCCACAGATTTTTTTTGTTCTGTACATCACCTTGTAAAATAATAAGGCCAAAGACACACTGTAATCCCTAACTCTCCATTATTCTTTAGTTCCCTTTCATTTAGGTGCAGGTAGAGATCAATTGCTTTCTATACATTGTTCAATGGCAATGTTCTCCATATACTGTAGTCTTGCAACCCATCACTTAGTCAAAGGGTAAGAGATCTATTTGCCAGCTTTCCCTATAATGAGGAGTATCCAAAATAAAAAATAAAAAGGTTTTTTAAGCCACTTTAAGGATATCAATAATTTTCAAAGGCTTTTGCTGTTTTACAATTTGTTTGGTTTTAAACTAAGTTTCTTTATTCTCAGAAGCATTTCCTAGACTTTTCTGTCTGGAATATGCATAGTTCATCTTTTAAAGATTGTCAGTCACACAACTTACTTTACTCCTTAAATGTAAGGAAAAAATTCCCAGGATTTTATTTCACTAAAAAGACAATGGAAGCTCATTTAGTTCAACCCTGACAGCAATAATTGAGTAACAGGCACTTATCAAATATAACGTATTATTTTTTTGTCATGTGCCTAAAGAGAATTTTGGGCATGAAGGTTCCTATGTATTTGTAAAATGGAGCACTAAGTTTACAATGTATAGAATCATAGAATGGTTTGGGTTGGAAGGGACCTTAAAGATCATCTAGTTCCAAACCCCCTGCCATGGGCAGGGATGCCTCCCACCAGACTAGGTTTCTCAAAGCCCCATCCAACCTTGCCTTGAACACTTCCAGAGAGAGAGCATCCACAACTTCTCTGGGAAACCTGTTTCAGTGTCTCTCCACCCTCACAGTAAAGAACTTCTTCCTAATATCATATCTAAATCTACCTTCCTTTAGTTTGAAAATGTTCCCTCATCCTATCACCACAAGACCCTGTAAAAAGTCCCTCTCCAGCTTTTCTGTAGGTCCCCTTCAGGTACTGGAAGGCTGCTAAATAGCTTTAATATTCTTTGCTTTCATTAGCTTATGATGATCTAAGGTTCAGAACGCCACAAGAAGAAGAAAATAACCTACCTTAGCAGGCTGTGTCTACGTGATTGCAAATGCTAACCTAAATCCAAGATGGAACAGGGATGTTTTCTAAATATCTGCATCAAATGCCTTTTTAGTGAGGTGAATGATCATCTGATATTATCCCCGCCTATTTTGACACATTTAATTTTTCAATCATTTTTATTATAGTTGTCTTTCTCCATTTGTAGATAGCCTGTTCGACATGGGTAATCACTCTGAGTGTTAACAAGCTTTTCCTGATACAGAAATCTATAATGTCAAAGGAAATAATTCTAAGGTAGCCAGGTCTGATGGATTTAGAATGACAATATCGTAATTTATGAACTGCTATGATGATCTTGTCCCTATAGGGCAAACTCAGCAGGAGTTTTTATGGAAAAACAGACAGGAAAGAAAATAAATTGTTAATTTGCCCCTTCTCAAAATACTCTTCTGGCATTCTCTTGTTAAAACTCTGAACTACCCATTTTAAGAGTCATGCCAACATCTCCAGGCAACCTGAAGTCTGTCTTACAGTTACTAGAACAGTAGAAATTTTGAGCAGCATCAAGTAACTGCAGCAAGACTGAAAAATGGAGTGACCAGTTGCCTGGGAGAAGCAAGCTGAGGCATGCAACCCTGCTGGGTAGATGAAACAAAGGAAGCCCACCCCAACACAAGTAGCACTGATGCTGTTCCCATCTTTAAATAAACAAGATGGCAAAACCAAGCATTTCTGTACCTCAATTGCAGTTATTGTGGGAGACCAGAAAATGAGACAGATCTAAGGTTGTTACTTTAAAAAAGCTTCTTTCTAATGCTGAAAGGAAATCAGAAATGTCAAGATTAAATTCAATTGTTCCACCTATCTCTATCCAAGCAAGATTTCATTAGAGATCTCTGGACTTCTCTGCAGTCACTAACTCTGAGAAATCCTGACAATTTTAGCAGGTCTATTTCCTAGCACACCATTTACATCTTGCCAGATATACTAGATCAATATATGCATTCCACTGTCATTCGAAAAAAATCAATACAGCAGAGTGTATGAAGTGGAGAGTCAACAGAGGCAGAGGCAACTGTATGTACTTTATTGGCTAAAAAGCAAGGTCAGACTTTAGTCTGAAGAAGAAGATAATGTTACTCTCTTTCATAAGTGAAAGGGTTCAAAAATATGATCTGGGGCACCTTGAATGGAATGTTGAAATGTTTCACACGCAAACAGTAGGACTTTTGTTTTGCTCCTGTAAAAAAAATGAAGACCTACATTGCATCAGGAGTCTTTTTGGAAGCATTTATAAAAATGGCAAGTGAGAAGTATCAAAGCAAGAGCAAAAGTATCTGTGGTATTTTATTTTTAAAAAGGAGCTACACATTTTGCAGGCAAAACTGGTTCTATAAAATTTGAGGGGGAAAGTGAAAAATTTCATTATCATAAATGGCAGACTGTCAAAAAAAAAGCCTCTGCAGCAGGAGACTGAAATGGGCAACAGCAAGCTTGCAAGGGACAATAAAGTACAACTGGAACCACCTAAAAAGCAAGAACCTAAAAGGCGCCTGAAGGGGGACAGAACAGCCTCCTGCTTCCATGTCTGAAAAACCCAATTTGGTGTTATATCATCCATGCTGCTTTACTGCCAACTGCCATTAAATACTAAAGCTGAAAGTGATACTTATGCTCTTTTCCCACACTTTCTTTCAACTATTGTTTTCTTGTTCTCATTTCCAACATGCCACAGGGAATCATTTTTCTGGGCCAATCTTTACTGCCAGTTCAAATTAAGGTTTTTTCATTCTTTAAAAATTAATCCATAAATCTGCACTGCCACGCTTGTTCTGACTGAATGTAGATGAGGAGTTAAGAGACATTGCATAGAGCTAAACAAGCTTTAACATATAATGCTTATTTCGGTGTTTTCTTTAATTTGTTTTGGATCAGGACAGGGTGTTTTAATTGGCAGGGTGCACTTTGATTGTCTTGTTTCCTTTGAATGGATCTTATTTTCATGTCCTTCTATCATCTGTTCCAAATCCCCTACATTTAGATCAGCTTTGCTTGCATTTTTAAGAGTAGTTCACTTGGGTTTGGTTACTCTGAACACACAATTGGTTATAGTCTACTGAGAAATAATCTAAGTCATTCAGTCCTTCTGAGTTATCGTTTAATAAAGAGAATCTAAGTCTGGAAGTGTTTTAACATGAAGACATTGTAGACAGATGAGGAATTGACATTACTGTCTTTCCAAATGATGGTTGGCTGTGGGGTGTTTTGCTGTTGTGTGCTAGCTACCCATGTCAGTAACATTTCCATCTAGGAATATAATGTCAGTCCTGCCTGTAAATACTTCTACAGGGGTGGAGGAATAGGAACCACAAAAGAGTTTGTGCAGTGTCTGTCAGCAAATAAGAATGGAATGCTTTTTGGAAGTGGAACCTAATATTGTTCTATTATAATGTGAAAAATGTAAAAGCTTTCAAGGCAGGATTTGTCTTGGCGTTACCTTGACGTTATTTACAGTAACGTCTATATACTGCATACACAGCAGTAAGGCATTCAGCCTGTAACTTCCAAAATTCCCCTTAGCTTTATTTTATATTTGCTCAACTTGTTATCTTCCAGACTACAGAAAAACTTTCTACTTTCAATTATTTATTGCAAGTTCCCACCACTATTTCTTTTCCTTGGCATTATATTTCCTCCAAAATCCTCAAATGAGGGTTCCTAGTTCTTCGTGATTTATGTAATTTGACTTTCTCAAGTTACTCTGTTCCTTCCTCAGCCTCAAAAAAAAAGAAAAAAAAAAAAGAAAAAAAGTTCTACCAGTATAATATTGTAATTACTTGTGTGAATGACCTTGAAACATAGGGTCACATGCAGCTGTGCTATTGCACAAGTGTATAGAATCATAGAATCATTATGGTTGGAAGGGACCTCCAGAGTCATCAAGTCCAACCTTTATCCCATCCTATTCCTAGCCATTAGACCATTAGACCATGGCCTCAAGTGTCTCATCAACCCGTTTTTTGAACACCCCCAGGGACGGTGACTCCACCACCTCCCTGGGCAGCCTATTCCAGTGCCTAACCACCCTCTCAGTGAAGAACTTCTTCCTAATCTCCAACCTAAACCTCCCCTTGAGGCCATTTCCTCTCGTCCTGTCATTAGCAATTCGGGAGAAGAGACCAACACCAGCCTCACTACAACCTCCTTTTAGGTAGTTGTAGAGGGCAATAAGGTCTCCTCTCAGTCTCCTCTTCTCCAGGCTAAATAACCCCAGTTCCCTCAGCCGGTCTCCATAAGGCTTGTTTTCCAGACCTCTCACCAGCCTCGTTGCCCTTCTCTGGACTNCGTTTCTGACACAGGCCAGGATGCCGTTGGCCTTCTTGGCCACCTGGGCACACTGCTGGCTCATGTTCGGCCGGCTGTCAACCAACACCCCCAGGTCCTTTTCCGCCAGGCTGCTTTCCAGCCACTCTTCCCCAAGCCTGTAGCACTGCATGGGGTTGTTGTAGCCCAAGTGCATGATCCGGCACTTACCCTTGTTAAACCTCATGCAATTGGCCTCAGCCCATAGCTCCAGCCTGGCCAAATCCCGCTGCAGAGCCTCCCTACCCTCAGGCAGATGGACACTCCCACTCAATTTTGTGTCATCTGCAAATTTACTGAGGGTGCATTCAATCCCTTCATCCAGGTCATCGATAAAGACATTAAACAAGACTGGCCCCAAGACCAGCTGCAACTATGACAGAATCCTGGGCTGTATGTCCCACAATGGACAGTGCCAATTCAATGATGGAAGTGCAAGAGAGGAGAAAAAAGGCAATAGCTTTAATGCTTCCCAAAACCTTCTGTTAAACTCAGACCTGGCAACACAAATACATCTTACCCTCGCAATAATAACAACTATGGTAAATCTCTCATTAACTGTTCCATTACCCTGATCTTTTTGCTTTGATATCATTGTGAAGGCCACAAACAAAACAAAACAAAATCACCTTCTCTTTAATATTTTTCAGCAATTTCTTACTCTTGTATTTATTGGAACTGTGGTCTTTCACTCATATCTATACAAACGGAGTCCTTTCCCTAAGCCTTTAGTTCTTGGTGTAACAGGCTGTAGACATAGCAGTTTTTGGCACTCAGTAATGATATTCAACAGCAATTATCTTGCATCATGGATAGAAACAGGCACTGATTTGTTTGGGGTTAATTTGCCTGAAAACATATCTGTCCTTTGAACTGTCACCCGGAGGTAACTGTTCCTTTGAATTTCATGAGCAGCCTTGGTGAAGCAGACAACTCAGATAAGGGGCTAAACCTGGAGAGGACGAATACAAGCCATAGTTGAACAATAAGATCATAAGCCCAGAAATCCTGCCCTCTCTGTATTGTTTGATAGTAAGACATGAAGTTTTGCTAACATGCTCTTGAGATGCAGCAGGAGTGACTGAAGGACCAGGACAGACCCCTGAGTGAGCAGTCTTTCCTCTCCTTTCCCCAACAGAGCTGACAGCAGAGATGAATGAACACATTTTCTTTAGGATTTCGTCCTAAGTTTCAAGGCCATTAATGGACTAAGCCCCAGTGACACTAGAAGCTGAACACCAAGTTATGAATCAAGCCAAGTACATCTAGAATAATGTAAATAATCAAATTCATGCTCATAATCAGTCGCCAAAACAAAATAAGGTTAGCTGAGAATCTAAACATCATTGGGAAGTGTTTCAAAGCCACCTTCATTTGGAAAACCTTTTCATCATAACCGATGTATACAATATGAATAGACATGATAAAATATTGATAAATGCCTGTCAGACCTCTATCCCCCAAACCTGATCTTGGTTCTCACTCTCAGTTAAAGAAACATGCCACATCTTTCTCCCATTGATTTTGACTTAGAAGTTCCTTGGAAAGAGTGGTGATAAGCGGCATAATAAAAATGCAAGCTATATAGTTCTTTATATTTCTAACATTAAATTTGCAACCACCACAGAGAACAGCCAGCTTACTGACAGCACCAACTGGGAATATTCAGACATGGTTTCAGGATGAGATTCAGTATGGAATATTTGCTCACTCAGATGTTAGATATAACCTCTACAGAGTCAGTAACACATTCCTACTACCCTCTCTCAACAGTATTTTTGAGGTTTCATCCAGATAGGTTTGTGTTCAACACTTCAGCATGGAAATATATTCAAGACTTGTTAATCTTTTCTGCCAGGAAATTAAGGTGGTCAATGGAGAAAAACGTGCTCATACCAGGTGCTAATTACATTCCAGTCTTTGTTTAGTGCTATGAAAGGTTCTTACCAGATAACTTTATGATCTGTCATGGATTTTGACGCTAATAGGAGACTATGGGTAATATCCCCTCAACACCTTTTCATGGCGAATGCAAAAAAACCTACATCATTGGTACTTTGATAGCAGCATTATTTTAGGTCTATAACATGAAACAGGTGAAAGTAAAAAAAAAGTTAAAAAAAAAGCCTTGCGAGATAGAGGTAACGGGCAACTGCTAAAATATTGGCTATGTGAGATGTCTAGCTAAATACTATCTGTCAAATCTCTGCTGATTCAGTAGTGAAAATACTACCACTTTCAACAAAACCAGGCAAACTGCATGGCAAACAAATGCATGTAGGGCTGTCTTGCAGCATTGTACTGCTCAAATGTACAGCCTAGAGCTTGGGCTTCACAGGTATACATAAAGGGAAATAAAGAATGGGTGAATTTGAATTTTCCTCCTCCTGGACATGGTTAAAAAGAACAACAATGATACCACGTACTGGGGATAACAAAATGCTCTTTTGTGGAAGAATGACTTAATCAAGCTGTGAAGAGGAAGTAAGCAAGAAATGTTTCCCTGCTCAGCATCTCCAGATCAATACATTCCGAGGTGGCATAGTTCCTTGTGGTACCACTCTAACACTCTCCATCTGTGTTACCTTGCCCTTCAAAGTCTGTGTGGCAGATGGTGCACTACCACCTTGGGAATCTCCAGCTCAAGACAGAGCCATAACAAGCTCAAAAGTCTGCATGCAACACACTACGACATGCCTATGAGCAGTACTGAGAACAAAGGCTGTGGAAACATTCACTCACATATTTATAGCAAGGAAACCCACATAACAGTACCTAGTTACATTATACAAAGGGATCCGTCTTCATGGTGTTAATTGAAAATAAGATAAATTTTCAAAAATAACACCTTTTTCCAGTCTTCCAAAAAAAATCATCATGAAAGTGATTGATTCACAGTGAAAACTTTCTTATCATGAAACACTTTTATACGCCCTATACAGGGCAGAAGTATTTTTATAAATGCTGTTTATTGATTTTTTATAAATGCTTTTAACCAACAGAAGCAAGCCTCAGATTACTTGATTACAAGCCTTTAATTACTTCATTACAAAATCACTTGCTAAATCTTTGTCGAGCCCACTGATGTTAACAGAGAAAGTTTACAGATTAATTAATAGTGCCAAAACAGTGGCTACATTTTCAGTTTGAGACTAATGATAGAGTAATTCTCAGTATCTGTTCTCCATCATACCAGTTAGTTGGTAAAGACCTTGCTCCCACTGAAATGAATAGTAAATCTTCCACTACTTAATACAGAGCTACACGTTATATGTATTTTGGGAAGAAAAACACAGAAACTGTATCAAGTCTATAGCTTCTTAAAATGAAAACTGGAAAGACAATCTATAGAGTGAATTTAATCTCTTGAGCACCATCTAATGATCAAATTGTAAAATCACAATGACCAAGAAGCACATTGGCAGCTGTGTTAAAAAAAAAGATGAACTTTTTGACTCAAGCTGGTCAAGTTTCCATCAGAAGTCTTAATGGAAAGGAGCTCTTTGCTGAAATGGAAAACTGCATGAATAGTATCCATTTTGACAAAATTATTAAGGAAATTCTCTATGAAAACAACACCTGTAAATGCTAACATTTTGTTTTGAAGAGGTCTGCATTTTTTTTCCCCAACATAACTAAAGAAGTACTTAGATGGTTAAAAAGCCTTACTGTTTTTAGCTCTCTCCTGAAAGAGGAAAAAAAAAGTATTTCCTGACCAGACACAACTAAGTGTCTTCATTCAATATTTCCAAACATTCTCTTGAACTAGACTTGCAAATACAAACTCACAGTTTCAGGTGTATTACTGCCAGCATAATATTTTGCACTTATTATCAGTCCAAGCACATAAAAATAAAAAAAAAGTAAAACAAAATTACAAGTCTTTCCAAAAATCAAATTATTTAAGGTTAAAAAGGGTCCAAAAATCAAATTATTTAAGCATAGGTTAAAAAAATATAACACCTCCAAAAAGCAGCTATGATGAATAGTAGGATATTACTATTAAACCTACTTATATCAGGCACGTATAAATCCTTTATGTACCTGGAAAAGTCAGTCCTGAACAAAAGATTCAATTGAACATCACAAAGGACAATGAAAAAAGTGACCAAGAGAATGGGAAGGGAGAAATAAGGAAGATATGGAAGGGGAGAAAAAGACATAGAGGAAAAAAAAAGATGGCTAGAGCAGTAAAGTCATCCCACCAAAAGAGGATGGACTGCTGGCACTGAAGGTTGGATAAAGGGCACGTCATATATATTTAAGAATTTTTAGGCTATAACGGAAAGCTCGAGATGTTCAAAGCACAAATAGGCCAAATTGGGGCACAGATGGGGTACTCAATATGGCTAAAATAGAAAGTTAATCTTTCTAATAGCCTTAGAGATATTCTGAAGGGTGATTTAGTTCAGGTCAGTAATACACTTTTTTGAAGTGAATCTTTTGGTGGTACCCACTTAACTGCACTTCGGTTCACATTATGAAGCAGCGTCAGAGCACACAAACTGCTTTTCTTTTGGATGAACTAACTGAACATATGCTGCAGTGCTTTGAATTAGTGGCATAGAGGCCTCTGGGCCTGATCCTGCTAGAGCTAAACCAGCTCGGACTGGAATGCCAGGAAAGTCAGGCTTTTCAGCAGGCTATCACAGGCTCAGAAAGCCCTGCAAAAACAGCCTTTTGCACCACTGTTGTCATGAATAAGTGCTCCAGGCACCGCTGTACCTGGGGACTTGCTGTCACACCAAAGATGAGAGCCAATTACTGGAAAAATCCTCACCCTGAAAACATCTGGAGGTTTTCCAGTCAGTATTGGTTGCAGCTCTCTAAAAAAAAGACACCTGTCACATTTCAAAAACAAAACAGAACAAAACAAAAAACAACTCAACACTTCAAGAGGAAATACTTGTAGAGCAGCTCTAGATCTCAGCTTTCATTTTGAGCCCAGCACATCCTGGCAGAGGAGGCAGCATTTCACAGAATCACAGAATGATTTGGGTTGGAAGGGACCTTAAAGACCATCTAATTCCAACCCCCCTGCCATGGGTAGGGACACCTCCCACTAGACCAGGTTGCTCAAAGCTCTATCCAACCTGGCCTTCAACACTTCCAGGGAGGGGGCAGCCACAACTCCTCTGGGCTACCTCTGCCAGTGTCTTGCCACCCTCACAGGAAAGCATTTCTTCCTAATATTCAATCTAAATCTACCTTCCTTTAGTTTGAAAACATTCCCCCTCATCCTATCACTACAAGCCCTTGTAAAAAGTCCCTCTCCAGCTTTCTCATAGGCCCCTTCAGGTACTGGAATACTACTATAAAGTCTCCATGGAGCCTCCTCTTCTCCAAGCTGAACAACCCCAACTCAGCCTGTCTTCATAGGAGAGGTGCTCCAGCCACCTGATCATCTTTGTGGCCCTCATCTGGACTCGCGCCAAGAGCTCCATGTCCTTCTTATGTTGGGGATTCTAGAACTGGACACAGTACTCCAGGTGGGGTCTCATGAGAGTGAAGCAGACGGAAAGAATCACCTCTCTCAACATGCTGGCCGTGCTTCTTTTGATGCAGCCCAGGATACCGTCGGCTTTCTGGGCTGCAAGTGCGCACTGCCAGCTCATGCTAATCTTTTCATCAACCAACACCCCCAAGTCCTTCTCCTTGGGGCTGTTCTCAATCCATTCCCCTCCCAGCCTGTATTTGTGCTTGGGATTGCCCTGACCCAGGTGCAGGACCTTGCACTTGGCCTTGTTGAACTTCATGCTGTTTGCATTGGCCCACCTCTCAAGGCTGTCAAGGTCCCTCTAGATGGCATCCCTTCCCTCCAGCATGTCGACCGCACCACACAGCTTGGTGTTGACAGCAAACTTGCTGAGGGTGCACTTGATCCCACTGTCCATGTTGCCGATAAAGACGCTAAAGAGCTCTGGTCCCAGTACTGATCCCTGAGGAATGCCACTCGTCACTGATCTCCATTTGGACATTGAGCCATTGACCACAACTCTTCGAGTGAGACCATCCCGCCAATTCCTTATCCACTGGATGGTCCATCCATCAAGTCCATGGCTCTTTAATTTAGAGACAAGGATGTAATGCAGGACAGCGTCAAATGCTTTGCACAAGTCCAGGTAGATGACATCAGTTGCTCTTCCCTTATCCACCAACACTGTAACCCCATCACAGAAGACAACCAAATTTGTCAGGCACAATTTGTCCTTAGTGAAGCCATTTTGGTTGTCACCAATCACCTCCCTATTTTCCATGTGCCTTAGCACAGTTTCCAGGAGGATCTGCTCCATGATCTTACCAGGCATAGAGGTGAGACTGACTGGCCTGTAGTTCCCTGGGTCTTCTTTTTTTTTTCCCTTTTTCCAGACTGCCACGACTTCTCAAATATGATGGATAGTGGCTTAGCAACTCCATCCACCAGTTCCCGCAGGACCTTCACAGCAGCCGGCCACAGCACCGGAGCAGCCTTTCCCAGCCAGGACCTCAGCCCTTATGAATGCCACTTTCACTCCGAATATTGGCAGCCAGCAGCCCTGCTTCCATGCCAACGCATAAATTGTTATTCAGTGAGAGTGGGATGAAACTAGCTAAAATAAGGGCTTGATTTACAATTGACTTTCGGCCCAGCTTCACCCCGTGCTGTGTGTGGCATGCAGGGCCTGCATTAGCAGGTGTGAGTGGCCCCGAAGTGCTTGCGCAGGTCGGTCTGGCCCAGAGCGCGGGTGCTAATTGAGTGGGGTCAGTGCAGAAAGGCCCAGTGTTCTGCTCCCCCACCTCCTGGCGTACAGCAAGCGGGGCTGAGCGGCAGCTGGCAGTTATGCACTTCATAAAAACACCACCCCGTCCATCACGAGAGCCCCGCGGCCAGGACCAGCCCGGGCTGAGGGCACTGCCCGAGCCGCAGCGGGAGCGCGCGCAGCACCTGCCTCTGTTGTACCTGGCACGCGTCTTTCACGGGCTAAACGAGACATTCACCCAGACTTTTATGTTTTAAGTGTATATATATATATAGCTTGTGTAAAAGGGGAAGCGAGTGTTTGGGCTAATTCTGATTTCTCACTTTTCCGGCCCAAATCCGTCTCCGACCCCCTTGGCGCACACCGGGCTCGACCGCCTGGCGCAGCAACCCCCGAGCGGCGGCGGGAGCATTCGGAGCCTTCCGACCACAAACGCACGGCCAGGGGATAAAACG
>VZRW01000193.1:144213-162235 GCA_013398125.1 Aegotheles bennettii
CGGCGGCACCGGCCCGACCCCGTCCGGCTGCAGGGGGGACCCGAGGGGAGACACACAGGGGAGGGTGATGTCTTTCGGCCAAGGTTTTGTGTCAGATCTGTTCCTTTTCCTTCCCCTTCTCTCAGTGCCGTCAGTTTCCCAAATATCTATTAAAACGCATGGAAAGGGCTTGGGGTGGCCTGTACAGCAAAGAGGGTTCACATCCACTCCTGGAAGTGGTGACATCCTCCAATTCACAAGGGAGAGGTCACACTGAGAAAACTGCTTCTTCTCATCTTCAAAGCTCTGCTGGCAGCGGGACCCCTGGTTCCAAATACGACCCGTCCATGACCATCACTATCACCCGGGATAATGGGGGTATGGGACCACACAGAGATAAACCTCCTATGATGCTACTGCCTCCAGGGCTCAGTTGACTCCCAGTGCTCCTGGACAGGCTCTGCAACTCTGCTGCACAAGAGCCAGAGTGCCACCATGGCTCCCAGCAGGCGCTGGCAGCATGGTCAGGCTCCCAACACCATGTGCTTGAGCAGCCGAGTCACGCTGGGCTCATCCTGGCTAGCGCAGAGTCAGCTCCAATGACTCAGCACTGGGTTAGTGCATTCATTTACCATGGAGAAGTGAGCACCTTTGAAGCTCTCACACCCCTCTTTAGTTAATATTTGAAAAAGTTTTTGAGCAGGTCAGAAGGCTGAGTTTCACTGAAAAACTGAACCTGACAGTTGAGTTCCATTTGCATTATATTTAGGTCTTCTTAGCCCTGAAAACACTTTCCTAAGATGTGAAAACAAAGGGAGACTAAGTGAACAAGAAAAGGAGAAAGATATTTATCAGAGGCTGCACTGTGGAAATAGGTATTTTAGTATCTCGGTCAAATCAGTGGCTTAACTTAGTATTTCTGTCCAGAAGGACATTACAGAAAGTGCATTACCAAACACACCAGCTCTGCCACATTCTCAGCATCTAATAATGAGAAAAATCAAGTCTGTTTGTCCCTCAGGCAACATCTTGCAGAAGAAAATGAATGTTTAAAAAATAACTAAAAATTCTATGTTTTAGCTGTGGTATTATTTAAAGTCATTGTAGGAAGCACATAATGGAGTAAAGCATCGTACAGATATTCTTTGATGCAACTCTCAAAGATTCACTGAGTCATTGCTTCAACAAATGAAAAAAAAAACTGTGGGAGAGCAGCAGTAAACTTTGCAGCACGATGCATATTTCCCACAGTGGATGGCAGGTGGGCTCTTGAACATCCAGGGGTTATGCCAGGGCTTTTTTCTCCATGTTTCAGTTACGTTACATACAATGTCAGGGTAGCAATACAAAAATGACTTAGCAAGATGCCCTGTGAAGTTCAACAGCTTGTTTCATTAACTATTAAAGTGATGCCTAGAAATGCTTCTAAAATTTTGATACTACTTGACATGACTTTTTTCCCCTCTATCTCAATACGAATTACACAGCAGTTAAGTGAAGCTGTCCCTCATGGCTATATCTAGAAGTTGCATGTCAAAGCCTGACCTGTCTTTTTTAAATTTAACATTAAAAAAAATATAAAATTTTAAAAAATATCCACAGAACAAGGAAGGGACCAAAGGCAGCGTTCAGCTGTTAAATAGCAGACTTGCACAAAAGGCCAGTGTGAAAACCAAGACTAATCTCCCCATGCAACATACACTGTATTTTCAAAAGTCAAGTGCTCAGGTCTCTTCACTGCCATGTGCATTAGAAGGAGTATTTGTAATGTGTTGTAAAGCTAACAAGCTTGGTTAAGCAGAGGTGTGTGGTCTTTCAGTGTATTCCCAGGGTATAACCTCCCTCCTCAAGAAACCCATTTATCACTGTGATGGTTTCACCTCATTTGAAGCCAAGTTATTGTCACCCTTAAAATAATGTACCTTGACAGGAAAAATGAAATTCATGTGAAAAGTTATACAGTCATCACACTCTGGAGTCAAAATATAGACTATCGTATCAAAACATAAAGCAGATGAAAACTTTTTCCGTGTATATATTGTAGGTGGCATTTGCTTGTACCACAGTCTTTTTTCTTCTTTTTTTTTTTTCCCTTTCTTTTCTTTTCTTTTTGTCCCTAGATGTAAGTATTTAGATCATGTGCGTATGGAATAATACATGGCCTGTGGTTCACTCTTTTTAAAGGAAGGTGTACATGCTTCATAGCTGCCTTGGTATGGCAGCCAAGGCTTTTAAAATGTTAAGCTAGGCTGAGAAACATGCACATGGATTTAATAGGGAGTAACCGTTTAAATGATTGGTCACCCCCTAGTGCACTGTTATATTTCAGGTGTTGTGAGTGCCCTAAATCTTGTCCTGTCCTACTCTGCAACTGATGTTTGCACTCTCGAGTCTCTTAAATCTTTCTCTTTGACCCTCTATCCTCAAAAGTAATTGAGGACTGAGAGCGGACTAGACTAAATGAAGCTCTGAGTGGAAACCATTCCAAGTTAAACCACAGTCTCTCTAAGAAGCTCTGCCCTCAGATACGTGTTTTCAAATCACTTTGACATACACAGTGGGCTCGAAGGAGCTGTGCAGGAGCACTCTGTGCCAAGTGACATCGCTAGGAGGCTGTGCATTAATTATTTACTAAACAACTAAAATCAGTTTCTGAAATAATTTTTTACGTATTTATACAACTTTTTTCACCTTGACTATTTTTCAAAACATTAATGAAGTTCATCTGAATTTTCTGTGAATATGCCGTGAGACATTCTCTGTGGGACTGTACCTGTCAGGGCCAACAAGCGTTTCCTAAACTCTATATGACTTCAGTGTTTCCCTCCACTGCAGTCTGCATTTTCAACTTAAAGAGAATCCTTTAAATCTACATTTAGACTTCCAGTTAAGCAGCCTGAATATTATAACCTTGTAGATCTTAGTGAAGTCAGAAGAAAAATCTGACCTTGTTTAGGGGACTGGAAATGAAGCTTGGAGAGGATATGAAAGTGACAGGCAACACCAATTATGAGAGATAAGATGCACATAAACAAAAAGGGAAAGGCTCAGACTGGAAACAAATCCAAGCAAACAAACTTTTGCATAAGAATGTTTCTATTGCCTTCCTTACCAGGTTATTTCTGGTTTGCATGTCTTCCTCATTATCTTACCCAGTCTGTTTTACCACATGGAAAAGTAACTTGATGGTTTTTGGGTACTAACACAACCAGAAGAAATAATTATGCAAGGGGTGCAATGGGGGAGCATTGTGTTTAGGGGCTGTCTCAAAAGCCAGACTATCCTTCTTTGCCTAAGGTTCAAGGTAAAAGAAAGAAAAATATTTGAAACTTGCAAAGCTTATTAGTAAAAAAGTGATGCAAATCCTGTGTGTAAGAATATGCATTTTTAACAGAAACAGTTTGTTTTACTGGAATTTCACTCTGAAGAAAACAGCACTTGTGACAATTGCAAAACATGCCTTAAGCCTACATTCATAATTTAATATTCCAAATTTTATTCTGAAATAACTTTTCATTTACTTTTTTCTTACCTCATACAACATATGATCAAAATCCAGCCCACATAAACCATAAGAAAATTGAATGGTTCCATTTAATGAAATGAAGAACCATCAATCCAAAACAAGAAGACATTTGGAAAGCCTAGCTTCTGGAAAAATCTTAAATGTTCCAGGTTTTGTGCCAGTTTAACACACAGCTAAATGTCAAACCCCTTTGCAAAACAAAATTCTGTTCTTTGCAACAAAATCAAGTAACTGGAGATTACAAAAACATGAGGCCTGGTTAGTACAAGAACCATATTGCTCTAAATGCTAAGCTTAATACTGATAAAGGAATCAGTTTTCAAAACTGGGTCCTACTCACATTCAAAAATCCACCCTGAACTGAATATCTGTTTTTTTTTTCTCTCAATTATTCAAATTGCTCCTCCAGCAGCTTCTCAGACACATACTAAACTTCTGATGCCACTAAGGGAAAAGTCCAACTGAGAATTTTTAAGGTAGCTCATTTACCATGTGATCAATTCTAATTTATTAATTTCCTTGTAACAAGTGCAATGACCAAGAGATAGATACAATGCTGATGTTGAACTTCTGTTACAAATTTCCAGCTACCTCCCATATATAATTTTCTCTCACAGAGGAAATATCAATGTCTGCTTGCAAACAGTTCTGCTATTTACTGAGGCAGATTCAAATTGGTCCCAAACTGTTAATCTGTACAAAATTTAATTACTAAAGAACTTCAAGCAGCTGTAATGAGAAACCTTAGGAGTGTCTGGAAACCTCCTAATGCTACAGAGGCTCTCACCAAACCTTATGTTTCCCCAGCACCACACAGATTAAATCCTTTTTCAGATGCCTTTTCTCTACCCTTACATAGATCTCACCTGGAGCTGTTTTCCCTTTCCTAATCCCATTACTTAAGAGTAAGAGATAACTTAAACACTAAATATGCCAAAGGTGATTTCATATATTTGATTGGATAGCAAAAATAGTACCAGCAGGCATAGAAAAATTCAAGTATGGGAGAGTTAATGAAAACTCAAAATCAGATTAAAATAGTATTGATAAGACAGTGGTTATTTGTATAATAGTCACTGACACTGAATTTTAATGTTAAGCCTACTTTGCATGTTCTAAAAGGATGAACAGAGGAACTGGTGGGCGTATAAGAAAGCTATCCAACGGGAAGGGCTGCTTCTACCCTTGGGAAGGAGATGAATCAAACCTGGAATAAAAGGCAGGCATGGATAGAGATTAAGCAGGCTATTAAATAAACAGAAAATAACAAGAGGAGTGTTGACAAAAACAGTAGAAAGTATGTTCTGTAGTCACAGACTGCAAAACACTGATCAGGGAAAGGATTTGGTGATGACTGTTGACAGACACTTAAAAACAGCAACCTGATGTCTGGTAGTAGTTAGGAAAGCAAACAAAACATGGGGAAGTGTAAATAGAGGAACAGAGCACAGATCTCAACAGATAGCTGCGTCCTGGTACAAAGGACTGATGTGACCACACCTGGAGCACTTTGTGCTGCTTTGGGCATCGTGTAACAGGAACTCGAGTGTAGATACAAAGGAAGCGAACAAAAACATGAGCTTAGGAGCAGGCCCTTACAACTGGGAACATCACTCTGATACAGGAAAACCAACAATAAAGAAAAGCTGCCTGGCAAAAAGCATTTAAGGGAAAATACCAACTCAAATAGCTTTAAATGGAGGTAAATTTAAGGGAACACAAGGCAATTCAGTGGAGGTGACACAGTGCTATACAGTGACAGCACATAGAACTGGCAAATCCAGCAACTAAATTTCAACAGAGCTACAGCTATTACTGTGGCTGGGAGCACAGCATAATTTATTGAGAGCATTGTGGCATTACTATGGGATTCATGGATATGAAGTTGTGCACCATGCCTATGGAACCACAGCATGTACCATTTGCTCAAAGGTGTAGTCCTCTGCTGTCCTGGAATAGATCTGTTTTGCCAAGCCAGTTTGGATGCACTGTGGGTAACTTTCTGCTGTTTGAAGCCTGCTCCTGTGCCTCGAAAAACTCATGTGCTCTCCCTCACCCACCCTTTGAAAGTTGCAGATTGGATATTTTAAAATTTATTAATGCAATATTGAAATAGGGAGAACAGTATTTCAGGAGGAAACTCTGCTTCCATTCTGTTACATGCTGGCCATGCATATATTAATGCCGTGGTTTAAATCAGGAGGACTTTTTGAAGACAGTCATCTAATGGCCCCATTTACCACATGTGGGTCATGTTGTGGAGCAGCCTCAGAGTACACAAACTGAATTCCTTTTGGATGAAATTAAACCTTAAGACTGCTATCAAACCTTCAACTGCTCACAGGCTTTTGTTCCAGGGATCAGAGCCTTTAGTGAAGCTGAAGTAAACACCGTGAAATGAAAACAGTATGAGTGTCAGGTCCTAAGCACCAACCATTTTGCTCACCAGATTTGCTCCTGCTGGGCTACAGTAGTTGCTAATGTAGACATTGCCTATCTATTTCTTAAAAATAGCTCCTCACTACAATTCCTGAGCACACTTTGGTGTTTTGCCCAGCAGTGTTTATCTTCTGGAGTGGCACTAACTACAAGGTAGACATCAACGTCAAGCTGTGAGTGACATATCCATTCCACTGGAAGGGGACATTATAAAAAATGATCATTATATTCATTATCTTCTGTCTTTTGAAATAAAAGTAAAAAGCACCAAATGTGCACTGGCAAAAAAAGATATCTAAGTACTAGATGTACAGGTCAAAGGAAACTGATAAGCAACAGAGCTTCTTTCTCTCCCAAAATGTTATTACTGTATAAATATGAACCATGCACATGGTTTGGCTATTTGCCAGTTCCACTTGGGTGTGAAAAGCAGCCTTCATGGTTGAAACACTATTTTTCTGAACTGCAAATGGCCATGGCCATGTAAGGAACATCTATTTAAGATGTGGCTCAAGTAGAACCAGACATAAAAGACAAAATATCTGGTGGCGTTCTGCGTCACCCCTGAAGCTACTCTCGTAGCTTTCTAGTAGTCCCTCATAGACTAGTTGGGGAACCATCTGAGACAAGTTCAACCCCATAGGTGTCAGCTACTGTCTGCCTACAAAACATGATTACTCAAAGATACGTTTTATTATGATGCTGTTTCAAAACTTCTTGTGCTTAAAACAGTTTTTTATCAGTGGATTTTTAGAGAGATCCCATCCACTAATCAGAATGGCTAAATGCCCCAGCATGGATTATACTCCTTCAAAGGAGCTGTTAGAGCAGGTTATTCAAGAACTCGTTTGCTGGTTATAAATACTCTGAAGTGCAAAGCGGGAGTATCAGCAGTGGAGAGCACATTAGGAGCTGATGGTGCAGCTGTGTGGATATATTTCCCTTGACTTGTGTGGCATGGGGCTTAGAAAGTATAAAGGGTAGGAAGTGAGGTGGAACTGGAATTCAGAATGATCAGGATCTCTCTGCACTGAGAGCACAGTGAAGAAACAGCTGAGTACATAAAACCTCATAAAGAAAACCAAAACAATGATATTCCCTATTGTGACTGTTTAGTCTTTCTGTAGAGACTCATGAGGTCTGGGCTATTATCTATTTTTAATATCACTTGACCTGAAAATTTATGCTACCATCTGGAGAATGTGAGGATTTCTGTGTTACAGACTTAATATTGTCAGGGAAAGGAAGAGGGGTTCAGGGAGGGTGGCAGGCGAGGTACGTTACAAAAATGTTTACACATTATTCAGCAAATGCCACTCATTTCTTCACAATTTTTCTAAAGAGAAATTAAACAAAAATATATATCTTAAATTATAAAATGTAAAAATATAGGTTGAGATGTGAATGCATGTATATTATCTCAGATAATATTTGCTTTACATTTCTTTCAGTTTCAAGACTTCTAGTACTTTAGGAAATTAAGGTAACTTTTCAGAGGTCTGCTACTAATTTGTCTTTTACATAACAGATTGAAACTATTAAATGCAAGAGGAAAAACAAAAGGCTATTTAAGAACTTTGTAATATTCTTCTTATTATTACATTTATAATGCTTTATTTCTGGCGTAATCTCCAAATTTGAGATTGGTTTATAAATCATGAGATTTAAGCATTAGAATAAATACACTTCACATTTGTTCTTTTCACCTTTAAGCATTAAATGCTCATGCTTCAAAACTTCTCTGAAAACCTGACAGCTAGAAACCCTGCTGTAATTTCAATTAGCAAAACAAACTCTATGATTAGACTTGCAATAAAGTCACAAAAAGTAGCATCTCTGTAAGACAGTGAAGCAGAGCCCCACACCAGAGCAGGCTCAGAGTGAGAGGGGAGGCTGCTGGACCTTGCCTGTTGTAAGGGCCACTCCTGGTCCCAGGGTTGTTTCCAGGGGTCACTGGCCCGTAAGGCAACATCCCTGTCTCGACACACACAGGGTACCCAGGGAGCGATGGTTAACCAGCGCGACGAGTGGCACAAGTGGCCCATGCTCACATTGCCTAGTGCAGGATCCCTCGAGTGCTCATTGGCCATGTCCTCGCTACATATTACTTGGCCCTTGGGTTCCTCTGGGCCCATGTGGCTCTACACATACCTGACTTTTTGGCAGGATGGGGGAGGAGGTCCCATGTCAGTGCATCTAAAATAACGTGAGGGTCAGGCTGCAGCCCAACAGTGTGGTGCCTGTATGACATAAAACTGAAGGTGTGTGCCATATGCCCTGAAGTGTGAGGTTGTTTAGGGTACATAGTCTGATGGCATAGCATCAAAAAATGTGTGGGATAGGGGAAAATAATCCTGATGCAGTCTTGTCCACACTGCTGTCTGGTATGGATTTTTGAGGTGAACTATCTCCTAAATCATGCTGAGGATTTTCCTTGGAGACAGCTCAGTGGAGCACCCCAAGAAAGGAGTGTCTGTAAAAAAATAATTCTAACCAGGATACAATAACAACAATCATAAAGTAATGCATTAGGACACAACAATAATAATTTTGTAATTATTGGTTTGATATTAATGAGAGACTGATCTGAGCTTCCTACCAGGGAAAATTATAAAATTTTAAAAATGTGCATTTTTGCATGTTGGCTTTGATGATGTCTGTAACTGAAGAAAGGGGGGTAGATGAGCTCACCTCCAAAATCAAATCTAAACCAAAATTCATTCAGCCTTTCTTAATGGAAACTAGAAGAGCTGCACAAAGATCATGGCCAGGAGTCATAGAAGCACATTTGATTTTCTACAGTCAGGCTCTTTAAATCCTCCTCCCCACACACACATCAGAAAAAATCAGCTTGATCTTTCAAGTTTATGGTAGCACCCTACAAAGCTTACTAAAATCTCTGGAAGAGGTGTGTTTCAGTACTTATGGAAGTCAGGAAATATATTTAGAGGTCCAGCTTTTGGAGTTAATCATTGTAAGACTGAGTCACGTTGTATTCTTAAAAGCCAAACCTTAAACCATTCATGAAATTATCTCGTTCAAAGAGGGTACTGTGCAGCTTTGGAAAACTGATTCAAGGTATCAGCAAAATTATCGTGGATCATCTTTGAAAAATCTCAACTGAAGCTCAGCTCATCAACTACAACTCAGTTTCCTCCCCAGCTGACTACAAACATGCAGGCTTAAAAGTCCCATTCTCTCTCTGTAAAGGTTTTAATTGGCCACAAACTAATCAGAAGCTAAAATTATTAACAGAGCCCCATGGGGTAAGAGAGAGGCATTTTGAAGCCCAAAGTGATCTCTTCCTCGGATCTCTTTCTCAGATTCCTCCCAACTGTGGCTGCTTCCTGCCCTGACTACTCCTGTTAACCTTCAGCCCTGCTTTCTTCCCAGCAGCTGGTAGGGTTTAGGCATATTCTCTGCCTTTTGTCATGCCCCTTTCACCCTGCCTTTGCTGCAGCTCTAACTCTTATGCCCAGATTAAGGGGGTGAGAAAGTAGTGGCAAAGTGTCATTGAACAAGAGGCCGTACATTATGAAAATCTTCGCTAACACATGCTAACCATGCAAATTAACGCTGATTCTCCTTATCTAAATAAATCTGCTAGCTGGGAGAATAAGATCTTACTTCTTTGCAGACATACAGTGCTCTGGAATACTGGCAAGAACAGTACTGAAACAATCCTGATGCTTGAATAAAAATAAGGGTTTTTAATCTTTTCTTAAATCTGGACGAGCAAAGGTATTTTGTTCAGACTGCTCATCCAGCTGCAAATGCTGTAAACCTTCCTGTCTGTCACCTTTCTGCTAGTCCCAAAGTCAAGGATTTGCACAGTGTAATTCTTAATACCACAATGTTGATTGCACATCTGACTTATAACCTGTCCTGGAAATTTGTAGCTAGAAATCCCCAGAGAATTCAAAGAGCAAAATAGAAAACGTTCTTAGTGGTCTTTACAAAATAGGAGGTTTTTTTACAATGCAATGTAACACTCCCCTTTCCCATTTTCCCTATGTCCTATGTTTCCTATTGCAAAGTAACAACACAGGACAGTACTATCTTGTTATTCCACAAGGCAGAGGAACAAAGACAGTTTAAAGCAGATCTCCAATATATATAGCTGTATATCAAGTTTGCATGTTTATTTACTGATTTTCTTTACCTATACTTTTACAAAATACTTCAGCAGAAGAGTTGCTAGTAAAGTACACGTACAACCAGGCCCTCCTATTGCCTAATGCCAGTCTCTACCAGCATAGGGCAGAAGCATTTCTCTTATTTCCATTCATAAAAAGTGAGAAGAAAAGAATAACTGCATCATCTATAGACTGCACACATCATAGTGTGCTCGGAATATCAAGATGTGTTCACCAGAGTTCTTATTGGGAGATATTAATGTGACAAATGTGTTCCTGTATCAGCTGTTTGTTTAACTGAGCATTGCCATTGCATTTTGCACTGGCTGCTCACTTCATACATAGATGTTCATTGTTCTGAGTCCAAGCTTTGTTCCCTTCTTTCACACATTGAGAAAGTTTTCCACAAACTGAGTGTTTATGTGTTGAGTGCAGTACTCCATGGATTTTAGGGTCTAATGGAGTGTGAGAGGGGGCCTGTGGTTTTTCATCTTGTTTTCAGCTGTACAAACATCATGTACTTTTCCCTTCCTTTTAGAGGCCAGTCCGCAGCCTGCTGAAACACCAGTGCACAGCAACGTAGGTGCGGAGACTTTACAAGTCAAACTGGGAGGACCTGATGTCATTCACCTTAACACCAAACATATTGACAGTGTTTATTTTCTCTGCCCCGGCCTCAGCTCTCAAATAAACATATCAGTGGCTGATTTTCAGTGCTCCTCTGAAGAAAAGCTTAAAAGAGTATCTACCTCATTGTCAATAACAAGTATAACCTGCTTTCAGAGTAAAAGTGCTGGGGGAGGGAATAGAGAAGGGTATAAACAAAGGAAAAGATTAATTTCTCTCTTTTAAGCTTTTTTAAAAACTGATATTTATTTCCAGACACTTTCTGCTACAAGCAGGGTCCTTGTTTTGCTTTTGCACTTTACACTTTGTGAAATCCCAAAGAGATTTGAACTAGCTTGGTTGGTACTTTGTATATTTTTGTGTGTGCGCACCTTGCCCCTGGGGAAAGCCATTCATTAAACTGCTATTCTGGGTTGATGACATACAGATTTACTTTTCTCTTCATCAAGAAAATCCTGTAGCTGTCTAGAAAAAAAAATAATTCTCTCTTTAATACAGCATCTCCTAGATGTGTTCAAGCCTTTAAATTAGCAGGGGAAAATGACTACCAGAAGTCAGCATAGATGCAGGAATGTAAAATTCTGGCTAGAAAAAGGAAAATCCTGTCACAAGTCTTGGCACTCTTGGCACAAGGACATGACCAAAATTCATTTGTCAGTGCTTTACAACATAAGCAGCAGGCAATGTAAGACCTTTGCAAATGAAAATTTTACATAGGTGTACAGAGAGAGTTTAGTGAATGAAAAAAGGAGTTCATGTTGTTAATTACTGAAGTATGAGCATCCTTTCTCATGAATTCTATTTTTAGTACTTGTCTACAGTATTTCATATCTCCAGATTTCCTTCAGCAGTATCTTTCTGTCCTCTCAAACATGCCCATACACCTACAATGAACGGCTAATATGAATTAAGTACACAAACCTTTTGACTGCTGATGGCATAGTTATATAACTGCATGTACAGACAGCAAATGACAGAAAAAAAGTGTCTGAAATTTGCTGTTTGATCATAGTTTCTATATTCATGGTTCTCTTTTACATATTTTCTTGGGACTATCATGTGGAAGCTGTTCAGAGCACTGTGTGACTGTCACCACCACCTCTTCTGTCTCCATAAATATTTTCCCAAGACTCACTAGAGATAGGTTACAGTTCTGTAAGCCCTTTTGAAACCATTTCATCCTAAAAGGAATGAATTTATTTAAAAACTCAGACCTCAGTGTTATTTCTGTGTGGTTGTATTAGCTGGAGAAAACTTATTGAAGCAGCAGGATCCCACTGTACTTAGACATCTGCACTAAGATAGGATTTCTTATCCTCACAGGGCTAAAGATTTGGGAAATGGTGCTACCAGCCACAGAGACAGATTTCATAGCAATATGCCCCCTATAAAACCAGAGTTAGAGTAATTCAGAGATCCTGATTATACAATTCAGAAATTTAAGAATAACTGCAGCAAGGAAAAGCAAACAAACAAACAAACAACTCTCTAACACTTGGGTCAAGTCACTTCCCTGGGTCATGGATGATGCATTGAGCATACATGCAGATAGATGCAGTACTGAGTAACTGTTTTAACCCTTGGTTGTGGAGTTTTGTGTCACAACTCATGAAAAACATGTTTTTAGGACCGGATTTGTTGCAGGTACTTCTCAAACACTTGTCCTGCCTATGCAGGAAGCACAACCTGAGAATTGATGACCAAACAATAGGAGTAAATAAAATGAAAACATGAAAATCATAGGTGATTTTCATTCATGCTAACTGGACATGTTCAAAGCTAAGCTCAGTAAGTTAGGAATTAAGTGCCAAAGTGCAAGGTGCAGTTTGTTTGGCATATCTCATAGAACTGATGGAATATGACGGGTATATGAAGGATGCAAAGCCAAGCAAGGGAGGCTAAACTAGAAGACTTATAAAGTCTTTCAAAACTGGTCACAAAAGATCATGTTCTTCTTTGTGCATTTATTTTTCAAAAATGTACATATAAGCAGAAAAATGTATAGTAAAATTCATTCCCATATCTATTCCTTCTCCCAAAGTCTCTGTTTCTATTTTTAATGCCTTTCCCTTTTTTTAATTTTTAAAAACAGGAAAGCTAATAATAATAATTGTATTCAGACCAATATCTTTCAAATTCACTGAGTATTGGCATGTTGGTAATTAAGGTCTCAGCTCTCCTGTTGTGACTTTTATTAAAGTCAATTTATATCTGTCAGACCCTGGCAGTCTATAAGAATTCCCAGTGGGGATACTTGAATCAGCTTTCTCCCATCATCATTAAATGCGCATCATTAATTTGATAATGTATCACAGGCATTTGATACTCCTGGAGCCTGGCACTTTCAATCCAGGGCTTCTGTAATTGGCAAGAGCTATTTAAGAGCAAACACATTCATCTAGACCCCAGGTGCACACATACTGCCCCCACTGAGCTATAGCCTGGTTTGAGGATTTACTCTCATACCAGGTGCATGTTTTTACTGTGTCTGAACTCAGGTGTGTGTTGAGGATTACCACTGAATTTGGCTGGAATTTCAGTTCCCGCATGAATATTTTGGAGAATTTCAGGTAAGATTTCCAAAATGGCAGATGTACCGAAAATGGTGTAGCTGTGATACTAATACATTTCAGAACAGTATTAGAAACCTAAGCTTTTCACAGAGAAGTAAGGCAACATTTTCCAAAAACTCAGCTTGTTCCTGCTGCACAGTTAATCAAAGACTTAGTCTTGGTAATACCGAACATTGGCAACAGCACTATAAAAAGCCATTACAGCTATTTGCTGTAAATCTATACTGTTTTAAGCTTTCATCCCTCATGTTCAAAGCTGAATGACTAAATATAATGCCTACATGCAGGAAAAATGGTTTGAAAACAGATTAGCAGCAATTTTTAATTTCAAAAGGTATGTACTCTGCCCTCTTCCTAGTTAAACCCCATGGTGTGAACTGATTTCATAGTTGGACACCAACTGGAACAGCTCTCAGAAAGACAAAATAACATCTTCCTCTGCTACTGCTGGTGCAGAAATGACCTGCAGTGTAATATGGGATTAGTTTATAATGAAAATATCTAATCCAAAAAGGAAGCTGGCATGGGAAATTACTGCTTACCAAAGCTAAGGAGGAGGCGGAGAGCTGTGGTTTTCATACGCCTTTTAAATTCTTACTTATGGTGTCCTTTGGATATATTTTACTCCATCCCCACTTCCCTAACTGGGAGTAAGGAGGAAAGAAAAAGTATTTCCCAGTGTTTCTTGCTCCGGTGCCTGCAAGCTTCAAGAGCAAGGCTCAGACTTAGCCTCAGCCCAAGGGCATTAAAAAGCTGAGCTTGGGCCAGGCTGTAAAGGGCCACTTATGCCCAATATAAGCAGAAATTAAACTTTATTACACTTCTTATTCCCAGGAAGTAAATAGTATTTCCCATCAACAAACTAAAGGTGTGCCTGATGTAAAAACTCCCTGAAGCACATCTCTCCCTGCTTTAAATTTTCTCTGTCCTGACAAAATCAATGGCAAAGCACCTGACAAAGTGTTTGGATCATTCATTTTTTTAGAAGGAAACTGTAGCCCTGGCAGGGCTATTCGTTTTAAAGTCAGGTAGGGATTTTTAGTGTCCTTTTGATTCTTGAAAAGCTCTACTCACCAGCAACTTCCCACTGTTTTCCCCAAGGCCACTCGGAAAACAACTTTACTGGTTTTCTTCCCACTTCTTCTACAGTCTCTCACTGTGGACGTAATTAATTTTCAATTCCTCTGATGCCAATGTGAATTGGTCTTTAGCTGAAAGATCTTTGAATCTCACTGCAAATGAAGGGACTGATCCTTCCCAAGACGATATAACTTCTAAGAAATTCTCCTTTGTTTTCAAATCCTGCTGTGAGGCACCAATCTGCTATGACAGACATATACTCTTTTTCCAACAAGTGGCTCAAGCCCTTGGTTTGGGGTGAGTGAGGGCCAAGCAAGGAGGCCTGTAAACTGGGAACCACTCCATGGGCGTCATCCCCCTTCCCAGGGACTTCTGCAGCAGAACTCACCCCTCTTCCATCTGAGTAATAAAATTCCACCACTTCCATGACCTGAGTACCTGTGTAGCCACAGGACTGAGGCACAGTTGGCTTTCCTGGGCATATATACAGCACTCTGCCAGGATGACATCTTCCTGCTAGAGTAAGATCCAAAGGCCATTTGGCAGTTTTCACCTTGTGTCTCATTCAGTTGCCTGTTTATGACATTCCACTGGTGGCTCCTTGCCTGTGGCTGGAGCTGGACCCCACCACACAGAATAGGGCAGTTATGCCAGCAGCACGCTGTCCTTGTCCCACAGACATTCCCTGTCTCACCAGAAACATGATCTTATTCCTTCCCACACTTATTTTTTTCCTGGAGCACAAGAACTTGCAACAGCACATTTTATAGAAATTCAGCCACTATTGCTAGTGGCATTAAGGATCAGCCTGAGTTTCTGTCCTACCTACCTGATTTCAGAGATTTTAAATCATTCATTAGGAAAAAACAAGAAAAAGAAAAAACCTTTCAAGGTGAGACTTAGTATTCAGTGACTCAAACAGAAACAATTTATTTTTAATTGATGTAGCACCGTAATTGGAAACAATTTCATTGCAGGTGGAAAAAAACCATAGCTTATTGTTTTCATATTTTTTTTTCTGCTCCTACAGTTAGCAGATGCTCTTGGTTAATAAAGGTCAAGACTACAACATACTCTAATACTCTAATTGTTTGAAAGGAAAACTGTTTAGTAATGTATGCTGGAGCTGTAAAACCAGCTATTGTCCACATGCACCAGCTACTCTTTTGCTGAGGTGTTTAACATTAATTTACTATTAAGGATCGATAGCAGGACTTCCTAATGCACATGCTGACAGATTCTTAACTACGGTTTCTGGCCAAGCATGGTTTTTTATATCTTGGCTTTGAATATAATGGATTATAATTCTTACACATGGAAAAGCTGATTCTTATTCTTATTTAGTGAGTTTGTTTTGGCCAGTTTATGGGCTTTTGTAAGTACTGCAAAATCACACTGTGCATATAACTTTCCCTGTGACAATAGGAGGCCTTACTCTGGAGAGTGCAGATCTGGCGTTATTCTACCATACCCAGTGGAGTAGCCAGAGTTGAGGGCAGTGGATATTATTTAAATTTTGAGAGGATACTAAATTAATTTCTGATTTGCTAGACCCCCTAGGCTGAGCGTTGTTTTGAAAAGTAGTAGTCTGGGACATTATTATGAATGTGTTATACTGCAGAGCAATTACACTATTATTATATTCTGCATTTCATGTGAGACTACTGGAAATAGCAAGAAGTGAGCTGCATCATGTAACAATGAGAAATGAGGTTTTAAGAGACTTATCTCATGTTCAGACCTGTCTGCACAACATATTACCTCCTATGAAGAGGTCCAGAGATTTAGTTGCTACTTCAAATAACTCCATACTGTATAATGTCTCTCCATCTCTGGTTCCCACTGTCCTAAAAGTATATTTTTAAAATGCAGATTTCATAGGTTTTGCCTTTTATTCTTGTGTCTAATGCAGGGTCAAACGTATCACTGACACTAAAATGAACATTCATAATGCTAATCAGACAGTAGTATTTTCCAGTACTAACTGTTCACTGGGATAAACATGTACTTTCATCTCTTGTCATGCGGGGGATGTTCTATTGCTTTTCTGTAACTCAAGACATCAAAGGAAGCCTGTAAGACTAAGAAAGCTACTTCATATTTCTAGATTACAGTCCTCTTTGCCTTTTTTGTGATTTGCACAGAGCTCCCAAGAGAAGTTCATAGGAAAACATGATTTTTTTTAAGCTTTTTATTGGGGTATTTCACCTATCTCATTTACACAGTCCGGTCTCAGTTCTCATCATATGGATGTGGGAGTTTCACCATCTTCTGCATTTTTCTCAAGCAACTAGATTTCAAGAGAATAATTCAAGTCAGTGATTTTTATACAAGAGCTGATGGTGACCTTGCATTTTGGCTTGCCTCATACTTTCCATTGTCAGATACTTGTCATTGTTTTCCAAGAGGTATCATCACCTTTCCTTCTTGACATTTATTAGAGATTAAATGAAGATTAAATTTAGATTAAAGATGTCTTCTCTTTACCAGACAAAACTCAGCCTAGTCCTGACTCCAGTGAATGATTTTTTCTAAAAAAATTTACCATTTTTCTGCTTTTATTTTGAATCTTCAGGAAAAAAAGGATTTTCAGCCACTCTCAAACTGTACAGACCCCCAACAGATCATTTCTACTCTAAGGATAATGACCATCTGTTGCCAGCTGATGTAGTAATGTGCTTTGTAGTGTAAATGGCAGAAATCTGTATTGTAGATCAAGGCCATGTTATAGTTGCAGCCCTGTGTTTTCTTCTTTTTTTTTAAAAAAAAAAAAAAAATGTCTCAGTGACCACAAACCTAGGAAATTAAAGAAAAAAACCCATTCACAAAACATACCCACCAATTAGAAATCTGTGTTAAAAGAGTTCTAATTTAGCTGGAAAAAAACAAGTACTTTAAAGTCAGGACAAGGCAACTCACAGGTGCCCTATGGTGTATCAATACATGATCACAGACTGCTTCTCCACGGGATCCCTCCACATTCACTAGAAGGGACTGACACACAGCAGAGCAGAGTCAAAGCTTCTTGCATAATTATATTGAAAAGCTTGATTTTACAAACAAAATAGCATCCATACCTGGATGCTTCTTTGTTGCATGGTTAGGATACACAAGGTAAAAATCAAAACCAAACACTATTCAAGAACACATGGCTGGTGATCTGTGCTGCATGAAAAAAATCTGAGATGAACATTTTACAAGTGCAGGTTAGATGCCAAGGTGTTATCCCACTCAGGATCTGTGTCTGACCACCCCATGACAACAGAGGAATGGGAATGGTGTTGCAGATGAGCATCCAGGAAGTTGGGTCAAAAGAGATGAATAAAAATAAGGCTGCATGTGTGTTGCAGATGTTACTGGAGTCCTGGGTTCCTGATCCCTTTGTTTGTTTGCTTTTAAAATATCCATGACTTTTGTAGTCCATGATTTTTGAGATCTGTATATCCATGACTTTGCAGGGTATTCAAAGGCATGAATGAGGTGATGGTGGTGGAGATATGCATAATGATTGCACAAGTTTCACCAAAACTGGTGAAATCTTGAGACTGCATTTTGGATTAGCAAAGAAAACCCACTGTGTATGAGGATGAAACAGCTTTAAGAGGGACAGAGATTTCTTGTTCCCTGTATAACTTCTTTAAGAAAACACAGAATCACAGAAT
>VZRW01000194.1:0-40449 GCA_013398125.1 Aegotheles bennettii
TCAAATCAAGATAAACCACATCTTGATTACTGCTCTACCATCATCTATCCACCTAGTTACATCCTCATAGAAGGCTATTAGGTTGGTCAAACATGACTTACCCTAGGTAAAGCCATGTTGACTGCTCTTAATGACCCCCTCATCCTTGATATGCCTAGAGATAGTGCCAAGAACAAGTTGTTCCATCACCTTTCCAGGGATGGAGGTGAGGCTGACCTCGGTCTATAGTTACCTGGGTCCTTGCACTTTTTGTAGACTGAACTGACATTTGCTTTCCTCCAATGCTCAGGCACCTCTCCTGTTGCCCATGATTTACCAAAGAAGATGGAGAGTGGCCTAGCAATGACTTCTGCCCACTCCCTCAGCACCCACAGGTGCATTCCAATAGGACCCATGGATCTGTGGACGTCCAGATTGTTTAATTGATCCCTAACTCAATCTTCATCAACCAAAGCAATCTCCTCCTTTATCCTGACTTCCCCTTGGGCTTCAGGAGTCTGGGGCTCCTGAGGACAGTCTGCAGTAGTGAAGACAGAGACAAAGACGGCATTCAATAGCTCCTTCTTCTTTGTATCCTCTGTCACCGGGGCACCCACCTCATTTAGCACTGGGCTTACACTGCCTCTGGTGTTAGCTTTGTCTCCAATGTATTTGATGAAGCCCTTTTTGTTGTCCTTGACCTCCCTTGCAAGGGTTAATTCCAAGGAGGCCTTAGCTTTCCTAGTTGCCACCCTACATCCTCTGACAACAGTCTTACATTCCTCCCGAGTGGCCATCACCTCCTTCCATGATCTCTATACTCTCTTCTTCCTCTTCAGTTTGCCCAGCAATTTCTTATTTAACCATGCAGGTCTCCCGTCACCCTTTCTTGATTTCCTAACCATTGGGATGCTTAGATCCTGAGCTTGGAAGAAGTGGTCCTTAAATGCTGACCAACTATCTTGGGCCTCTTTACCACCTAGTACCCTGTTCCATAGGATCTCCCCTAGAAAGTGCTTGAAGAGGTCAAAGTTGTCCCTGCTGAAGTCCAGGGTTGAGATCCTGGTAGAAATTCTGTTCCTACCACACAAGATCCTGATCTCCACCATCTTGTGGTCACTGCAGCCAAGGCTGCCCTTGACTGTCACCGCTTCAACTAGACCTTTCTTGTTAGTGAGTAAATTGCAGTTAATCAACTGCTTAAGCTAATTTCATTAAAGTAATATAAGATGCTTATTGCTTAGTTTTGTTAGGTAACCATATTTCAGCTAATGAATTGGAATATTTTTATCTTTCTCCAAATTTTCTTTGAAAAATTGGGTCATCATCTCAAAATTGATGCAGGAATCACACAAGAACATGAGAAAATAAGTTTGTTTTAGCTTGTAAGAAGTTTGTATTTTATTTTATTCTTTTGGAGTTATGACACATAGGATCATTTGCCAAAATGAAAATGTGTGTGGTATAGAGACGTAAGTTTAAAATGAGAACTTTCAGATCATGCTGAAAATGGACAGCATAAAGACAGTGAGCGTGATTTTGTTCTGATTACTCTTTCACCTCCACCTGTTTCAGGCAACTTTACATAATACTATATACGAGATGGGTATGTGATGAAAGTACCCAATTAAACCTAAGGAAATAAGATTATTACACCAGCAGTTACTACCTGAATGTTGTGTTACATATTTTTTTGTCAATAAAGCAGAGGTAAAAGACTAGGCCTTATTTTGCAGATGAAGGTCAGTTTTTAGATGGATTATTCAATGGAAAGTTGTATAACCCCTCAACCCAGAAAATGTATGATTTTGACAAGAACTGAGTCAGTTTCCTGAAGGACCTTGGAAGTATCTTTTACTGTTTATTTTCTTTATGGATTTTATTTCCAATTCTGTAAAAAGATATGTGACCCTGACCCTTGCTGCAGCAAACTGGACTTACTATGTTTACAAAATCTTTTAAGTAACAAAAAGTGATCTCAAATTTATCTGAAAAACATGGAGAACTCCTTTTCTTAGGAATCAGTGAACTGTGAAACTCTTCATAGAAGTGGGTCTTGAGATGCTTGTGTCCTTTTGTATGTGTTACCAGAGTGCTATCTTGAAAGAAGCAGGAGGTGAGAAGAAAATTAAGAGCTGATAATAGTTACATATATAACAACCACTAACAAGATATTTAAAAATCTATATTGCTGGTTTTGGTTCTGTGCAGGAAAGTTAAGCTGAGATTTGTTTTATGTTGACCCTTTGAAACTTAGTTCTATCAAGAAGACTTTCATTGATTTCATTTTCTTTGCACTTTACCACCATCAGCTGTATTGATAGAACAGCTGTGTGTAGCTCCAAACAATTCCTGCAATAAAACAAAAGAAGAAATACATTTTGCTCCATCTAAAGATTCTCTTCCTAGTTATGTTTCTCAAAAGGTAAACCTGGTTTCTATAAGGTGATCTTGGTGTCTTTAACGGGAAATTCCAATTATCAGTCAGGGAATGAACAGTGGATGGAATAAAAGAAAGAGGTAGCTTAGTGAGAGAGATAATACACTGTTTCGTTCCTGAATAAACCAGATCAAACAGTAGAAGATTCATTCCTGCTTGTGAATACAGGCCCTGGACACATTTCATTTAAGTTACTGATCATAATTTCCAAATTTCTTCAGAGTTTGCCAGCACCTGAATGTAGTGTGGGAACTGGAGAACAAAGGGGAGGCTGCATAGCATTCTGCAAGTGTAGCAATCATTTTTCCCACTTCAGAGGAGCAGCTCAGGTCTGGAAGCACTGGTGTAGTTATATCACAGACAGAATCTGGACCCAGGTTAATGAAGACTGCCTGGATTTACTGGTTTGAGGCTCACTAAATCATAATATCCACACTGTGTTGTATTTTGTTGTGTGGACATGCACTACACACACTTCACTGGTTATACAGGAAATCAGCTGTGGTGTCATGATTTCCATGATGAAGACACAAGAGAAGTAGCTCAGATACTTTCCAGGAAAAGTATTTCATTATCATATCAGGAAGGCACAGGTTACAACAAATGTAAACCCTGACCTTGGGAAAACCGTCCATTTCCTGGGATGTTTTAGGATGTAATTGTTATTGGTGAAAAGTTTATGGCTTTAATGTCAAGTTCTCCTGAGTAGGTCAGATGTTTATGAGGATCTTTTTTATGTATTTGATTATATGTAAATCTTGAGAGCATAAGGCTTACACATCAGAATGTTTGGAATATGATACTGGATTTTACACTGAAGCAATGCCTGGACATTTTTAATCACTCTTATGTGATTTCAGCAATGTGTACTGCTTGCTTTCCATGATATATGTGCTCCCTACTCACAGACACACCTGAGTAGGTGTTAAAATAAGTGAAATGAGTTTCTGAACTCCTGAGAATAGTGTATATTTTATTCAAATTAATGACAGCTCTTGGGAAACCTTTGGTAAATACACCATTGAGGATCCTAAGCATGAGTTTAGAAGACTACTTTTAAACATCCATTAAAACAAACAAAATCAAAAAAACTATTAGGCAAAATTCTTTAGGTTTCTATTGATTGTTGCCTGTGTCTTTGTGAAAAACTCCCAGATACGTCCAAATTTCAAAAATAACACAAATATCAGAACAAATTTTAACAGGTCTGACATTTTGTAGATACAATACATCGCTAGCTTACTATTCAAATGTTCTTTTCTTTTTTTTTTATAAGGGTTCAGTTGTCAAATTAGTGAACAATATTTCACTGTATGACTTAGATGAATGCTACACAATATGAATAGCAAGATGTTGAAGTGAACTGTTCACACACAAAGCCTACATGAAATAAAATTCATCTAATTAATCATACTAATAATTATAAGACTGACTTGGATACATGATTAATTTGTGACAGATTCACACATACAAAATCTTTAAACCATAATACAGACATTCCAGTACTCAGATTTTATATGACTATGTAGATTAAATACAGAGATTAATAAAGAGAATATGAAAAATATATCAAAATATTATGTTTTTAATACTTAAACTCAGTGTCATTTATGAATAAAGACAATGTGAGCCACCTATTCCTCTCAAAATGTTCTAGTAGGTGTGGTTTATGAAGATACATCTAGAAAAGAGCAGAAACACGTATTTTTCAGTTACACTGACAATACACTATTTTCTTTTCCTCAAGGAAAGGCAATAATAGACATTACATTTAACATGAAAGTGATCATGCTAATGAGGTGATGTCATGTTTATTATAAGATCATTATTCCAAGGACTATGTTAATTCATTCAATAAGCCTCCTGTGAACAGTGTGTGGTGGCCGCCCTCTTGGTTGATACAGCAGCAATTTAACCAGGCACAGCCAAAGCTAAACACCTGATTTGTTACTTTTTGACCTAGAGTTACATTACTGGGGATATAACAAGGCAAGTCCAATGTAGGTCACCAGAGACTGGGGTCTGTAACTAGAACTGGATGAACACTTGATTTGTGCTTCTAGAAAGAGTTCCTAATTTTTGAAAGAGAAATTTACACCTAGCATCAAGAGAAATCAAAACCTGAAAATTAAAAGGGAAAAAATGTGTGGAAAAAAGAATAAAATCAAGTCAACTGAAACAGCTTTTCTGGTAGGTTTTTTTTTAAAATGTATTTATTTTTTTGGCCTCTTTTTATATTTAACATATTATAAATACATACTTACTCGTAAACAAAGGAATAAGTTTAAATGAAAGTAATGTAGATTTCATTTTAGAAGAGATGTTGAAATATGTTCTTCTTGCAATTTCAATTTCACTTCCTCCAACAAGCCCTGGGAAAAAATCTCAAGAAAACAAGAAACAGATTTGTTCTGGAAAGAAGTGTAATTCATAATTAAACAAAACTATTTCTTTAAAAATAGCCTGACTTTGTCTATAAGACCCATTCTTCAGTGAGTTACTTATCTAACAAAAAAATTTGGTAGTGAAAAAATAATTAGATATTTTCTGAATCTCAGTTTGAGTAGAGAAATCATGTAGGTCATTAATATTTGTTTCTTCTCTCTAATCAATCTGTGTCCTGTGTACTTTGGAAGACATTACAGACAGGGAATCCTTCCCCTTAAAATACTCTTAACAGAAGGACAAAGGAGTTATAATAAGAAAGTACATGTGGTTATGGAATATTTTCCTCAGATATGATTCCCACTTAACAATTCAGAAAAAACAGGATACTTGCATGCTCATCAGTGTTTTGGATACAATAGAATTACTCTGTATTTGAATCAAAGTGAGCAAGAATTAAACTGGACTCTTAGTCTTTATATTCAGCTATAAAAATGCCAAACCTACAGAATATACAGTATGATTTGCTGTTACTACTGAATAGTAATTTCTTCCAACACTTATACAGTGCATTTCTCCCTAGCTATTGGAGTAGAAATTTATTAAAAAGGGGAAGAAGAAAAAAACCCAAGAACCCTCTTCACCTCCCCACATCCTCATTAGTGGCTAATGGGATTCATTCCATTGTGCCAATATGTTATCTTTGCTCTTTTCTTTCACAGTTTCCTGTGCTATTTTGTATTTTCAGGTTGAGGTGGGTAGCAAAACTATTCAGTCTCAGAGGCAAAGAGAATGTAGTGTCTTGGATAATCTCAGTATTGTGACATACTGGCCCTTGGGGCTTAGGGGTGGTGGACATCAAGAAGAAGAAAACAAAAACACCCCACCAATAACTTAAAGAAATATTATACAATGTCACCACCACAGGCCCTAGTTTTGGCATAGACTATAGCACTGACAGAGAGTTCTGAGCCAGCCTTGACACAGCAGATCTGCTGTCTCAGATGCAGGCCTGACTCTTCTGCCTCTTTATGCAGGTTTATTATCCTACTAAGTGATCCTCAAAACTTCCCTATACCACAAGCCTGCAAACAGGAGCAGGGTCTTTCCTAACACTGTTGAGTGAGTTGGCATGTGAAAGCAGATACCAAAGTTTAGATACTTTGTGCTTAGTGATCTAATGCTATATCTAACTGAACTGCCAAAGTTAGGAATACAGTTGTCCTCCTTAGCCAGTGAGGACAGAAAAATTTCTCCAGAAAGTCATCATCCTGCACACCTTCAGCACACTTTACAGGATGCAGTGAACAGCCCTTGGAAGATCTTATTACTTACTTTTAAAACTAGGATGAGTCACTATAATTAGTCAAGCTTCTAATATTGAGGAAGATATATTAGTGAAATAAAGTCAATGCCTTGAATTCTACATTAAAAAGAAAATCATATGGTGTTCTATAAACTGGGAGCTTTTGTTATGAAGACAGGCTGAGAGAGTTGGGATTGTTCAACCTGGAGAAAAGAAGGCTCCAGGGAGACCTTAGAGCAGCCTTCCAGTATCCAAAGGTGCTACAGAAAAGCTGGAAAGGGACTTTTTACAAGGGCGTGTTGTGATAGGTCAAGGGTTAATGGTCTCAAATTAAAAGAGGGTAGATTTAGATTGGATTTTAGGAAGAAATTATTTCCTGTGAGTGTGGTGAGACACTGGAACAGGTTTCCCAGAAACACTGTGCGTGTCCCCCTTCTGGAAGTGTTTGAGGCCAGGTTGGATGGGGCTTTGAGCAACCTGGTCTAGTGAAAGGTGTCCCTGTCCATGACAGGGGATTGGAACTAGATGATCTTTAAAGTCCCTTTCAACCAAAACCATTCTACAGTTCTATGATTCTATGGTTATGGAATTGATATAATACTGTAAAAAAATGTCACCAGGATATCTGACTGCAAAAGATCATTATCTCTGATAAACACAGAATTATCCAGTGTTATCCTGGGGTGTGTTAAGAAGAGTATGGCCAGCAAGTTGAGGGAGGTTCTCCCCTCTTCAAATCTGCCCTGATGAGATCACATCTGAAGTAGTGTGTCCAGTTTTAGACTCTACAGTTCAGGCAAGACAAGGAACTGCTGGAGAGAATACAACAAAGGGCTACAAAGATGATGAGGGGACTGGAGCATCTCTGTGATGAGGAAAGGCTGAGACACCTGTCCCTGTTTAGCCTTCAGAAACAAGCCTGAGAGGGGATCTTATCAATGCTTATAAGTATCTAAAGGGCAGGTGTCAAGAGGATGGGTTCAGACTCTTCTCAGTGGTGTTCAGTGACAGGACAAGGGGCAATGGACATAAAGTGGAACACAGAAAGTTCCACCTAAACATGAGGAAAAACTTATTTACCATGAGGCTGACAAAGCACTGGAACAGGCTGTCAAGAGAGGTTGTAGAATCTCCTTCTCTGGAGACATTCAAAACCCACCTGGATGCAATCCTGTGCCACTTGCTCTGGGTGAACCTGTTTTTGCAGGGTTGTTGGACCAGATGATTTCCAGAAGTCCCTTCCAACACCTACAATTCTGTGATTCTGTGATATCACAATATATGGGTGGAAAAAGAAAACAGAGATTTTCATGTTCCAAGGTACTGGAAGCAAGAACAGCTGAATTTCCTGTTAAGAAATAATTAACAATGGCTAAAGATGATCAGTAGGACAAAAAGTAATATTAAAATGTAAGTGCAAGAGGTCAAACAAAGGGTTTGAAAACTGAAAGAACTTGAGAATCCTGTCCAAAGAAATCAACTCCTGTGAAGCTTAGAGGTGCATGGAATCAGGTCTGAGCTGCACATGGAACATTAGTTTAATTATATCTGCCTGATAAATATATGAATATATATATATAATTTCAAAACACCAACTTCCCATATTGATTTGAAAATTATTTGTGGACAATGTTTGATGAAAATTGGTGGGTAAATTACTCAGAGGGACCACATGATTTCACAGAATAATTGTTGACAAAGGGACTGTGCTCAATCACCACAAGTAGGTCACCACCTCAGAAACTCAACACTGTAAAAGAACATCAATATAAGAACAAATTAACAAACTTGAACCAACAAAAATATACTTCTCACTTGATGCAAAATGAGTTAGCAAAGATAGCAATTTTTACCAAAATCAGTCCACAAATTTTCCTTTGATGTATTTTTCTCAATGATTTTCCTCTCTGGATTTATGTTGTAAAATTTTTGCTCCCTCCATCCTTCCTCAGCTTCCACTCTATTTATTTATTTATGACTGTTTCTTGATTCCAAATACAACAAAAATGCAAACCAATATTTCCCACTTGGCCAGCATCAGAATGAACCAAGCCTTGGAAGTGTAAAATCATCTAGTTCGAACACCCTCGACGGGGACACCTTCCAGATTTTATCCTATATGGATAGAAACTTTCAAGTTATATATAATAGACTGAATCTTAAATTCTTGGTTGATAGGCAATACTAAATCATATCACCTGAGTCTTTAACCCCAAAGCTAGAGAATGAGAAATGTTTTAAACTCTTGCACGCTTACCCGAATTGAATATGTTATCAATTAATTTGAGGCCTTCCAACATCAAATACCTGTCAATATCTCTGAAAGCATATCACACTCCATAAGATGCCTGGAACTCCATTAACCTGTTATCAATAAACAGGATTTTATTCCCTGCTATGAAAAAATGATTAGTGACCCTTCATGTGAAAGACAGAAATCAAGGGCTTCTGACTGAAGACAATAAAACTGATTTTAGGAACAGTTTGATAACTATTCAGACTGAAAAGAAGATGAACTAGGACTGTTGGTGCTGGAACCTATTTGCTTTGAAATAAAACTATTCTTTTTAGAGTAAAGGAAAGTCTCCTTCCATGGGACAAGGGTAAAGTAACATGTTTGGAACATTCACTGCACAAGACAGACATTACAGGGAAGAGCAAGGCTACAAATACCAGAGCATATAGAGTGATAAAAGGAAAGCATATAAATAAAATGCAGGCAGCTGAAGTCAAAAGCTATTGACTTATATAAAACCCTCAGTAAAATTAGTAACTGCCCTTGATAATAAAATGAAGTAAAGATTACACTCATTTTGCAAGTATGACTTACTCTTTATTGCCTGTGTTTAACAATAAGTTCTTTGTCCCAATTATATGCTTTAAAAATTAATTGTGCACACCCAATTTCTTGTCCCGCTGCTGTCACTGCATCACTGTTGCATGAAGTACCTGTTTACAGCTAAATGTCCATCTTACCAAGGACTTTAGGGTAACATGGTTATAAATTTTAACAGAAGCTTTGAGAAGAATATGGAACAAACAAACCTCAGTCATGGTGCTTCTCTGGTTTTTTGGTTCGTTGTTGTTTTGGGGTTTTTTTGGTTTTTTGTTTGTGGTTTTTTTATTAATCTCTCACTTTTAATAAAAAAAAAATCTACATTCAAAGTGGAAGCTTAGCAATTTGCAGCTACATGAACAGAAGCAAAGGCTTTTAGAGGAGAAAATTAACTGATTAATTTTTCTGTGACAAAGTGTATGAGGAAATAACAGAAGATGCAGATGTGAGGCTCTGTGACGTTGCTCTATTAAATTTACTGCTGTAAATACTTGGAGGAATACAGGAGTTCCTCCATCCATGTTCAACTGAGCTCATTAGTTCTTGTACAAAAATACAGATTCATAGCTATAGAGCTCCAGAACAGAGATGACTATAATCTAACCATCCATGTGGCTGATTTATATGGGCAGCGTTCAGTAAAACCATATATATTCATGGCTGTAAAAGAAGTCATCTGTGTGGACATTTGGGTGGGATTCAGCTCCAGACTAAGACAACATTAGCTATCTGTGTGAGACGTTTCCAAGCTCCATGATATTCACTGATCCCCCAGTTTATTTGTTGACATATAGGACTATAACACATTTGAAATGCCCTTTGGTTTCCCACCTGGCCTCTGATTACTTTGTCAAAAGAGCGCACAAAATTAATTTATGGACAGAAAACCATCAGTGAGACTCATAATCTATTTTTAGATCTCTGTGATGTAGATATCTATGAATCCCATTTCTGCTCTAGGGTGCTATTAAGATAAGGTCTCTTATATGTTTACCTTGTTTAACCCAGCCATTGGGCTCGCTCATGCCTACACAGCCAATGAATTTTGGTAGCTGATATGTACTCTCCTGTGTAGACAGATGCTTGCTAAGACAGGGTTTACTAGTACTGACAGCTTATGTATAGTACATATATGTCATTTACTCCTCCAACCCATGACACTAAGCCAGTTAATATGATTTCTTTCCCTGAGTTACCCAAATAAGAAAGTATCCAAGACACTAGACTGAAGGGAGTTTTATTCCTGAGTAATATATGATTTTGTCTCCAATGGTTAGGCAGATGTTAAAAGATGTTATCAGGTATCTCTCCCATGGATTCCAAATACTCCAGATTCCAGATTCCTCATCAGCCTCCTTTGGGATCATCCTTGTTAAGAAAATTAAGTAAAAATTACTGAGTCACTTTAAAAGGAAAAATAGGAGATTAAAGAAAAGTTGTAACACGGCTTGAGAGGGCAAGTTTTATAAAAAATTCTACCTTGCTCACTAACTACACAGAACACATTAAAATCATAATATTCTATGTCCTTTTGGGCTTTTGGGAGAAGTAGATTGTCCTGTGAATAGTAGAATAAATGAAGCCTGGTTTCCTATGTTTTTTCTACTTGAGATTAATTTCTCTGATAGCTAATAATGTGCAAATTCTGACTGATAAAATTTGTCACTTTATCTTCACTCCTAAGTTCTCTATCTATGGATATTTTTTGAAGTCCAATAAAAATAATGTCTACAAAATACACAAGATCACTTTTTTTTTTTGTTAAACTTGGCTTAAATTCAATATTGGTTCAAGGCTACTGGAGAGACAGACGTACAGATGCAGATACATGATTGCAAATGCCTTATTTCCTTAGGGAATCAGGCTCACATTGCAGATATGAGTCAGAGATCTTTTCTCTTCCCCTGATCAGATTTGCTCACATCTTTTCAATTTGTATGGTATTGCTGCCTCCAGAAACAAACCACAGCTTTAGCTGCATTGAGAGACATAAGCTAGTGCAAAGTTTAAATAAAGATATCTAATAATACTTGGAGTCCTTTCTTGAAATGTGTTTGCATGATGAATCCAATGAGATATGTGTGCCTGAACTGCCTAGAATCATCCTATTTCATCCGCAAATGGTTTGATTATTGGATCATCTGTTTTTTATTAAACACAAGTCAGTGTATTGAGTCACTTAGTGCAGTCAGTGTTATGAAATAAATAAAGATACGTAGAAATATTAGAAAAAATAATATAAAATAGACTCTTCTCCAGTTGAGTCATGCTTTTAAGACCCTTTTTCTCAACCACTGTAAATAAATAAATGGGGAAAAATACAGTAAATTTTTGCACTGGAAATATTTCTGATTTTAAATGTGATCTGGTTCAGATATTCAGTGAGAATGAAAACAATGGGCTATATCTTAAGGAATCATATGGATTATATAAGGAAATGGCCTCAAACAATTGTTAGAAGGGAAAATAAAAACAACCCAGAAAGAGAAAAGAATCACAATTTAGTATAATTTTTTAGACTGAGCAAAAGGAAAAGAGGCTGTTTAGTGTCACTGAATTCAGCAACTGATTACATGGCACTGGGTTCATTCAGGACCCAGTGAGTGATCTACAGCCTGTGTTCTGCAAGGAGGTCAAAATGGAGATTAAAATGACCTTTTCTAGACTCAAAGTCTATGAATCCAGGTCTGAACCCAAGGTACCAATGGAAACTAAGTGACGATATGGAGTCTTTCGGGTAAGCTAACCTATGGTTGATGGATGGCCTCACTACTTCATTTCCATAGAGTCCCCATGACATTAGTCACACAAAACGATTTTCTCACTTGTGACATTCAAAACTTTTACAAAGGACCAATGGGTACACATAATCACAAGTACCTTCAGGCTGGAAATAAGAAAAGGGTTTGAAACTACTGGGGGATCTAGTTTCTGCATTAACTTTCCAACCAAAATACAGGAATAAATTTGAAGATGGAACTTCATATATTCATGGATAAGACTGAAAAAAATTATGATCTGCAATAGCAGGTAATTGGACCAAGCAGTTGAAAAACTTGTTCAAGCCTTGTCTTTGTTCCTAAATCCTTGGAAATGACAGGAGATTTTTCAGTGTCACTTAATGACTGAGACCCAGGAAACTTTCCTGTGTTTAAGATGAGCTGAATTCTGGAATCACTACCTTAGTACCTACATATCAAAACTCGGTGAAAGAGGGAGAGTTATATAAGTTGTTTGTAAAAGGAAATTCCCACTTCAATAATTGTGCCCCCTTTCCTTCTCTCTTTTCAATTAACTGTCTTCATGGCCCTTTATTTACATGGCAAGCACTCACTGGGCTACATACTTCAGCCTGGATTTACTGAATCCACTTCAGTGTACTGTCACATTGGGATAGACAGAGAGAATATTGGCATAGGGAGGGTTAATCCTGAAAGACTACAAGGGGAAAAAAAGACTGTGTAGAGTGGGAAATTAGTCAGCAGAGACCTGACAAAGTGCTTCCTACACATGCTGTTCTGTCAGGCTGCACAGCTTCTTCTGCTTCAGAGGTAATTACATAGATTTTCTGTCTTGTACTTGCAAAAACACAGCACAGCACTCCACCACTGCTTGTAGCTCAGTGCTTCAGGGCTCCAGCTGCATGGGGCTGGAAAATGTTTACACAATTTCTTTTAAGATTTTTAAACCACAATAAGGGATGTGGCTAACTCTTCATCTGAGGGGGGGAATGGAAGAGTCCCCTCTGAAGCTGGACTTGGGTGGAGGGAAGGACTTCCTCATAAGGAAATATAATTATGTCTTTCTCATGGAAATGGCTTCTGCCATACTGTAAATCATCCTTTTTTTCTGAATGTTTTAACTAGACAGGAACTCAAATGACTTTAGACATTGGATCTGGATTTCAAATTCTCACTGCTTCAGGTCCAGAATCCTGATTTTAGACTCGGTGCTGATTTTGTTAAACAGTTTTCTGGGTTCCACTAAAAAATTCTTTTTGATTTGACAAGTACACAAGTATACATATTCAACACATAGACAATATGTTTATCAGTAAAAATAAGGCATGTGAATATGTGTATTCCCCCTCACTACTCTGATAGGCTGTAATAATTACTTGGATAATGCAGTACTGGGATAGGCATTTCAAAGCATATATAAATTCAAATTTAAATATTCAAACTAGTATTTACAGCATTCACTTTCATTAAGTTTTGTGACAAATGGAATGTCCAAATAGTTTTGAAAAGACATTTCTATACTCAAGTATAAACTTAATGTCTTTTTCTAACATGAACCTGCTCACAGTATTGTAATCTTCACTGGCGAATATGGTACTGCAACTTTCTCTGTGTTCACTTTTATATACAAGACGTGAAACAATGATGGAAACTGTAGAAACCCACAACAAGCCAAGGCAAACTAAGCCCAAGGTTCAGGGTAGAAGATACTTAGAAAGTGTGCCTGATCACCATAGCTTTAGGTGAGAGAAATTTCTCTTCTGTTGCCTAGGACAAAGGGTTGTCCAGTCCCTTCATAAAAGATTCCAGGAAATCTCTTCCAATGTTTCCTTATCTTCACCATTAGAAACTCCTTCTTGTTGGGTTTCCTACATCTTCTCTCAGTTATCAAAGGTAATAGCTCTTACCTATATGCAGAATTCCCTTTCTCTGTGGGACTGCCTTCAGAACAACTGAAATAGTCTTCACTCTTCCCTCATCCTCTTTCTTTGACTAAAAAAATCTTTGTATTTTTCAAGTCATAGAATCATAAAATGGTTTGGATTGGAAGGGACCTTAAAGATCATCTAGTTCCAGACTCCTTGCTGTAAGTAGGGACATCTTCTCATGTTGCTCAAAAGTTGCTCAGGTTGCTCAAAGTCCTATCCAACCCAGCCTTGAGCACTTCCAGAGATGGGACATCCATAACTTCCCTGAGTAACTTGTACCAGTGTCTTATCATTTGCACAGTAAAGAACTTCTTCCTATTATCCAGTCTAAATCTACCTTCCTTTAGTTTAAATACATTCCCCCTTGTGCTATCACTACATGCCCTTGTAAAAAGTCCCTCAAGCTTTCTTGTAGTCCTCCTTCAGTAACTAGAAGACTACTATAAGTTCTCCCCAGAGACTTCTCTTCCCTAGGCTGAACATTGCCAACTCTCTCAGCCTGTCTTCATAGAAGAGGTGTTCCAGCCCTCTCATCATCTTCTGGCCTTCCTCTGGACTTGCTCCAACATCTCCACATCCTTCTTGTGTTGGAGACTCCACAACTGGACACAATACTGCAGGTGGGATCTCACAAGAGCAAGACACTTGTCAAGTTTTCCAGATCTCTGACTATTCTTGAGATCCTAAGAGAACTCTCTTAAAACCAGTTTCCTGCAACACTTAAATGAAGCAGATAAAATGAAGTATACTCTTTAAAGATGAAAACCAAAGAGAATTTTAATTTTTTTTTTTTTTTATTCATAGAAAGAAAAATTCTGATTAATTTATGGCAATAGTGGCCCGTTTTTTTTCTTAAATATTTCTTCAATAAAAACTGGAAAATTCCTTGGCTTGAGTATCATCTTCACTATAAACACAGCAGTAGATTATCACAGATTTTGTCCACGTTGATATTTCTACATGATTTTCAACCCTAGAGGAAGAGATGTGTAACTAAGTACATAACAAAAGTCTGAAATAATGAAACCATCATGTTTGGTTCAAGTAGGACCTTGGCTTTGTATTTCAGCATGCAGAAGGTTTTCTTCTTTTCTTTTTCTTTCTTTTTTTTTTTTTTAATTTCTATCATGTTTTTCTTCATCACTATCATGACTTATGTACCTTTTTTATATTCCTTCAATCTGTCATCTCCAAAGACAAACATTTCCTTTTCCTTGGTGGCAGATATTTGGCTCCTAAACAATTTCTCTTCTCATTGTGACCTTGCTACAGGCTGGGATATGAAGGGGAAGGAAGAGAAAAGGAAAAAATAATAGAAGAAAAAATGGAAAAGGACGAAGAGAGACACTAAAAAAGGAGAAAGGTGAGGACAGATCTCAGTCCTTTAGAAAATATTAGGTAATTTGAACAGGAAAAGTATGAGGCATGAGGGAGGATCAAAACAAGGTTTAATCATTGTATTTCAGGATGGAGGTTTTTTTCAGGGTTTGGTATTTTCAGGAGCTATTTCTCACTTTTTTCCAGGTACACAGACTTTTCTCTGTGGGCAGAAGGTGAGAAACTGACAGTATAACTTTAAATAGAAAAGACTTTCTTTAAAGCAACCACTAAGAATTTATTTTGTGTCTAGATAATCTCAATGAAGTGGTATACTATACGCTTCCAATGAGAAAATGTGTTTGTGATATTGCTTAGCAATAACAGCAATTCTACTACATTAAGGGAATTTGCTTTCTGACTAGTCAATAATAATGCCCTCTAAATTGAGAAGAAGGATTTCTTTTCTGTGGTTTTAGTTGGGTATTTTTTTATGGAATACATTTATTAAGGAGATTAGACACTTAGATATAAAACATAAGAAATGGTACAAATGCAGGAAGAGGAAAAAGAAGAAAACCAAGGTGCACTGAGTTCCACCATGAACAGACATAATAAGTACACATGAATCCAGTTCCTAGAACAGCTGAGGCCATCATACCTCATAGTAAATAATACATATGTCTAAGTAAGGAGAATGTGTTACCCCAATAAATAGATAAATAGATAAATAAATAAATAAATAAATAAATAAACCCAAGGGAAAAGGAGAGACAAAAAACTATTTAATTGAAAGAATCTAAATCACTCCATAAAACATGGTAATTTTCAGGGTATAGCACTCTCAGAGCTCAGCATTCTTTTACCCCAAAAAAATTAAAAAAATAAAAATATGGGGACATATCTCCTTTAAGAGCCTGTAGAAAGGTTAAGTGGCAAATACAGTGTCATAGGGGAAGCAACTTCAAGCAAAAGTTATGATTTCTCCTCTCTTTGTGAGTTTAGGCCTAGATTGGATTGTGCTGTGTTTGAAGTTTTGTGTTAGAGGATATTGAACATGTGCTGTTACTCCTTGTCAATAAGGTTAGTTTTTATTGTTCGAGTGCAAACCTGCTCTCTCTGTTCCACAGGCCTTTTATATCTACATAGTCTTTTGGTTTTATCATTTTGCTTTCATCAGGAAGGTATTCAAAATGCTGCCTAAGCAATGCATATATTGTCATACAAAGTCAGCTTAGAAGTGATCATACCAACCATCCCTGAAAAATAAAATGCACTTCTTTCTTTAATTAAGTTTAATAATTTCCATCATGAATTTTGGACAGGAAGTAGAAGACTGAGGCTGTGAAAATGTTCTCTGCAATATCACAGTGCTCTATTTTCACATAAGCTTTGATAATTTCTCTTCATGAAAGCCTACATAGCAGACATTAGATTCTATTCACAGGCTCAACCAGGTTTTGTTCATAAGATCACTTTCTGCTAGACTTTCACATTAGATTGTTTTTGAGTTCTTGAAAAACAAAAGTTAGTTTAAGCATGATCTCAGTGCAGCTCCTAGAAGACAATTAACATCACTCAAGCCATCAACACAATTGTCATTAATTGGCTCCCTTGCCATAGTTCAGAAGTGTAAGAGTCATAAAGATCACGAGTATCTTGGAAGATTTATAATCTGGAGGGAAAAAGACTTTCTCTACTAGCAGTCCGAAAACTTTCTTTTTTTTTTTTAAACAATGAAGTTATCCAAAGTATAATTAGCTGTTGTCTGGGGGCTTGTTTAGTTGCTTGGTTTTGAGAAAGAGTAAGAAAAAGAGGTTAGATTTGGAAAAGAGACAAGGTTCACCCTATCAGCAGTACTATCTAGTCACCTGCTCTCCCAGCTGGTTACAGAAGCTCATTTTTGATTCAACACTGTAAGATGCTGAGGCAATCCTGGGATATGTTGAGCATTATTATCATTATCATTAATTATCATTATTTCTTTATCTTACATGAAGTTCCACGTGCTTTCCCAAAAGTAAGTATAGCCTCTATCATTTGGAACATGCAAGGCAAATACAAAACCAGGAGACAACTAGATATATATCACCTTGACAAGTCATGTCAAATCTGACACATCAGATAATTATGGAAGTGGGGAAACATTGCCATTTCCTCAAGTTCCCAGTCCACTGTTCTAACCACTGAATCTAGTTGCCCACATTCATTTATTTATAGCCATACGTTACAGAAGAAAGGTATTAGTTTCAAAAATGAAAAAAAACATACTGGTAGAAAAATATTTGTTTTTCACACTACTGATACAGGCATCACTCACAAGGGATAGGGTTTTTTAATTTTATTTTTTTACCAACTGGTGACAGTATCCATTTAAGAGGCTGAATTTTATTGGAATATCTTGAACAACAGCATCTAAGACAAAAGGAAATATGACACAAAACAGTTATGAAAAGATTAATAGAAAAATAAAGGAGGCTCTTTTTGTTTGGTTTGGTTTTATTTTCCTGCTAAGATTGCATGCCCTATTACTTCCACTTGTTACTAAGAAGAACAAAAAAAAAGATAGCATATCTAAAAAAATATGAATTTCAGTATATTTTCAATTCAAATGAGCAGTCTAACTTCAACAATGAAATTCATAAAAGAAATAAAAATGACAGGTTTTTTTCTTCTTTACTTTCCTTCTTTTATTTATATAACCACATTCAGACAAACTATAATGCTATCTGAATAACTATACACATTAAGAAACAAACATAGATCAATAGCTATAATTTGACACACATACACTGTTCAGTGTGTAAACATCAATAGTACAAAAGCTTCATGGGCATAGCTGGGAAAAAATTTGTTCAGTAGATGGTGTTGGCAGAAGATTAAATAACCACATGTCAGAAAGAATTAAAAAAAAAATCAATGAAGCTGAGTACTGGAGAAATGCAAGTATTCTGAGCTAAACTCTTAGGATTAATAATAAAAAAATTATCTTTGTCTTCCAGTCATTCAATTTATGAACAAATATTTTGTCTTCAATCTCTGATATTCGAATATATACCGTCTTTCCTATCTGCCAAATGACTGCTATTGAAAGACAAGAAAACAGGAAATTACTTGCACATTGGATGACAATATCTGGAGCTGCTATATGCTATTTCAGAAACACTGCTATAAGTGACTATTTATCTCATCCTGATCCCTAACATTCTGATGGAGTCATGAGAGACAGATGTAGCAAGTAATTATTTGATCAGGAAGAAAAGAGACACGAATTTTATTTAAAGAAATTAACAGAAAATAGATCTGAGTTTCAGGGCTATACGACCATGTCCAGTATTGCATGGTGAAATCTCCTATTGCATCTCATGGTATTACTCTCAGATATACACTTAAGTATATACTTGAAAGCTCCTAGGATCTGCCTTTCAATGTCTCAGCTATCCATTATTCATTAAATTATGTAAATGTGCTAACTGATTTACAAGACAAAATGACACTAGACATTATCTTTAAGACCACAAGAAAGTCTTTAGTGTCTGTCTTTTGACCATTGTGCTTGTTCCATAGAGCTTTTCTGTTGGTTTGGTTTATGAGTCAGTTTTTCCTCTTTCTTCATGTAGGTCAACTTCTGCTTTTTGTTCTTCAGGTGTCGGTAACTGTAGCCGTATTTAATTAGATTTAAAGTGATAACCACTTAGAAAACTGGTCTCATCACATCCCGCTCTCTCTTTCAAAAAAGAAATTATAGAATGGATTGGAATGTTATTTTGCACTAAAGAGATGGTATGAGGGAATTCCTTCAAAATGACCTGACATTGTCAACAAAGGGAAATAATAAAAAAAAAGGATGATTTTTTCAAAGTATCCAGTATGTGTCTCACCAAAGTATTTCCATATTCCTCCTACCTGATGGTTATACATAACAAATAGATACTTTCACACATAAATTACCCTCCTAAAATCTAGTTTGTATGTGCTTGTGCACCTAGTGAGATTTCTGAATATACACATCTATCTTGTGCTTGCTACTATGCTGCCAATTCTTCATTTCATGATGATAAAGGTAATGAGATTTTGTTGGTAGTGTTTACATTTTTAAAGACTCAGAGTAATTGGATTATATACAAATTCAGTTGTAACTAAACAAAAAACAAAACAACAAAAAAAAAACCCCACAAAAACAAACAAAAGAAAAGCACAAACAAGCTGTTCCAAGCTCTTGCAGTTAGAAAGAAGTACTTTGGATCCTGAGCCTTAATAAAATACTTAGAATAATAAAGATTATTTTAACAGCCTTTTCTTCAAATTCCTTTACTGAGGCCTTTATAAAGTTAGTAAGACTTGATTCATGCTATCTTAATGCCTACATCTAGCAATATAGAAATATAGAAATTGGATTAGTCTCTCCAGTTTAAGTTTCTTAGTTATTAAGCCACCACAGATATTGGTTAGCCTCTGAAGTTCTTAAGAGGAATATTCAGGTTGACAGGACTCTTAGTATTGATGTCATATTCCTGATATGTATATCACACTTAACATTTATTACATTATTTCAAGTCAGTTCTACTCAAATTTTACTTTCTGAAGACTGTGGACTTGAATAACCCAAATTTTAAACTTGTTTTTCTGTTCCCTGTGTGTGTTGGCAGGTTACTCAATGTTCCAGCTGCCAAAATGCTGAGATACATCTCTCTCACCTTTAGCTGCTCCTTTCTCAAAAACTTTATAAAGCCATATGCAATTTGAGTCCAATCATCATGAATCTGACAACTAAAATCATTGAGGTTGTCCTCGTTGATATTTTCCAGAAGTAGGATACAGGCATCGTGTTTTTTCTGAATTTCTCACATTGGGTCCAAGGAAGCCAGGATTTACTGACCTACAAAAATGCTTCAGTACTTATCTGTTCCCTTGCTTTTTACCAAAAGATGATGGCTTAAGTGAGTAGTTTACTTTAAATGACAAAGGAATGCTCGTTCAGAGTCAGGTGGTCCAGTTCTAAGATATACAAGAATTCATTTCTACTGTGAAATATTCATGTATTCTTCAAAGACGTGGAAATAGAAAACTAAGAACAGTCATAATTGGAGCATTTTTCAAGGGAGTTTATTCTTGTTTAAACTGAGGACTGAATACAGCCTAACGGCTCGAGAAATCAGCATAAGGAAGGCAGTTTAAAAGGTTCAAAATTACAGCTACATCCGCCTGAATGTACAGGCCAAACAGTTGACAAGGCTTGAATACACATTTCTCTATACATTTCTCCTCTTCTAAAGCCACAGTTTTCATACTTCTTAGGCTCTGGTTTGGCTTTTGTAAGGCTTTATTTAGCACCTCTCTGGCCTTAAAATTTTTCGTATTCTTTTTGGTTTTAAGTCCATTTAAAGTGCCTGAAATAACATGAGGGCTGTACTGTGGTTCATATGATAAGGTCTATATTGCTTTACTGACTCGTGGAACTACTAATGGTGCAAGGCACGCTGGAAAACAGATGGCAATACCCATTCAAATTTGGAAAGGGAGACATGGTACAGCCTCACATTTCCTGCCTGCAGTCAAGATCTGTCCCCAGAAATATATTAGGATTTCATCCCAGAGTAAAACTATTGGCTTAGTCCAAAAAGTCCATTAACAAACTAACATAAGGATAATTAATAAATGAGGAATAAACCAAGGACTTAAATTATTTGACCATTTAAATACATTCCTACAGAGTTACTTCATTAATATTCCTTTTGCAAGAATAAGGATAACTTAAAATCAAAATCATCTTCTATTTCCTTCTCTTTCAGGAAATTGTTAATTTATTTTGACAGGAGAGGAAGAGATTAATATGCTAAACTGGTCATTATCTGGTGTCAAAGGACATTGGTATCTTACCTTCCAGATTTGAGATATTTTATAGCCCTAGAGAATCTTGTCCAGCTGATTCTTCTAGTGTTGATAATGTCTTAATATTTTTAATATACTGAGAAATGTCTGTAGTTAAGGTTTCTGTTTTGTTTTGTTTTGTTTCATTTTTTTCATGTTGAACCACTGCTTCAATTTTTAGTAACCTATTTTTCAGGGTCCATAACTTTACCAAAATTTTCAGTATTTTTGCTGATCTTTCTTGAATTACACAGAATTTTCTCTGTGTTATTCAACAATTCTTACAGAATTGCTTCTTCTTTTTATATTACTCACTTTTTTGATCAATTCACCTTTCTTCTTTGGTCTATCCACTTAGATTTGTATTTCTTATAGCTGACGTCATAAAGTGATTTCAGATCAACTGACTGAAGAGCCCAGATCTAAGCATCTGAAAGGAGAGTAGAAAATCATCATGGAGGGAGATTGATCCTGAGATGTACCAGGAAGAAAGGGAAAATATAGTAGGTCAAATACGAGCAGGCTAGCAGTGTCATCTGGAAATGACATTCCCAGATGCTCCTTGGAAGAAAGAACTTAATGAGATCTAGTCTTCCCAGACCTTTGTTTACTAGACAATGTGCAGCTTTCAAGAAAAATATCAGATGGATAGGAAAGAAAAGGATGCTTGCATGATGGGAGTTTGGTATTTCTGTCTGTGACATACAGAGCTCCTCTGTGTCTATCCACAAGATGTTCTCATCTGCCAGTCACAGGACAATTTTGCCCACAGACTGTGACTGAGAACTAATGACCCAGTGAAGATCAAGGCTGTGAAAAGAATTTGATGGAGGTGCTGTTTCTATTTGAAAATAAAAATACCTGGGAATAAAAATAGCTCTTTTTAGAAGAAAATATAACAAATAAAAACAGGTAAATTAAAATTAACTTCTAAAATTGATGAATTATTTTAACTTTAACCTGAAAGATTCTTACAGTTTCTAGCAAGATCAAGTCTAAAGTAAAAGTATTAAGTTGTGTATATAATTGGTGACTCAGACCCAGTTACTTATACTGAATCTCTCTTACTGCAACATGTTTCTTGGTTTGTAGATGTAACCACCATGTAATGTGTTTGCTGCACTGTATTTTTCTTCTTTAATTCACCAAGAAAGAAATGAAATTGTGAAAATGTTGTTGAATGTATACTGTTTATCTCATTCACTTAAAGGATATAAGTTCCTGAGGGGAGGAAAAGTGGCAAAAACAATGCACGTGGTTATTTAATTAAAGACTATGTCATAACACACACAAGGTTAATAACATATCAGAGCGCAAAGCTAAAATTACATTTGAAAGAATTATCTGAACTTTGATGTTTTCTACCTTTGATTCCTCAAATGCTTTTCTTAAGAAAATTCATTTAAAGGTTTGTGGGACTTTGTGTGTAACTAAAAACATGGAATTATAATTTGAAAAGAGCATAAAAGAGTTGCTCACTTAACTCTATTATTGGAGTTTAATTATTAATAGAGTGATTTTGAAAATCACAACAACAAATAAAGAATACAATGAATTCCTCCATCATGCAAGTCGATGCTAGTTTTGTTAATTCTACTTTCAGCTGTTTTATTTTTCCATGATTAAACATTTCTTTTTTCTGCCCTTCATTCTAACAATAGATAGCATAAACTTAATTTTTACTCACTGTTCTTTTTAAGAAGCTCAACATTTCTCTTCCTAATTTGCTCTTGTCATCTTTGTACTTATTGTCATGCATGGGTTCTTTCATGCATCTTCATACTACCAAGTCTTTGTCCTCTTACATCAAACTTCCAATGTTAGATGTGAGCTTCAAATTATTCACATTTCACTGCTGTTACTGTTTTTATTATTTTTAAAAGATGGTATTGGTATATAAGCACTTTAATTTCTTCATGAGTGTCTTTTCTCCTCCCAAAATCTTATCTTTTTTTTTTTCTTTTTTTCTTTTTTTTTTTCCTCTAGGGAATGTACAGGATAATGAAAATATTAATGGCAAATGGGAGTTTTTTCGTGGTTTTTTTTTGTTTTTTTACACATTGACCACAGCTTGCTCAAAACCAAAATAATCTACATATTCATGTCCATTTTGATGTCTCTGGAGTCTCCCAGGTACATTGTAAACAGACCTGCATGCCTCATATTGAATTTAACATGTTTATGCTTAATACATTAGAGACTTTTTTTCTTTCTTTCCAAGTTTGGCCTTGTTAAAATAACCTATAGTACTCACAAGGTCAGGGAAAAAATGTTGGTTATTTGTTCTGTAGATGCTGGACAGGCAAGCTAAAACTCCCTAGAGGCTCTTCTAACATGTCTAACCAGGTTTTCAGAAACAAATAGACCTTTTTTTTTTCCCTCATAAATCTGCAGGCTCTGTGGTTCATGGCATTCTGACCCTTTGCCAACTAGCAGCTCACTAGCAGCTACACTTAGGATTTGTAGGCTCTTTTTTCCCCTTCTGTATTGTGTTTGTTTCTAATGAGAATCATATTTGCTTTTCAGAGCTATGTGCCTGGCAGTCTTTAAACAAGAGAAAGCTGAGTATGACATAACCTGTGCGCTTTCTTTTCTATGCTTCCCACACATCTTTGTTTGAACCTGATACAATAGTACAGATGTCCTCCATTTCCATTTTAAAAACCAACAGAAATGATCAAGTGCTATTACCAGTCTGTTTCATGTTGGCCATATACAGGGAGTGTCCAGCTCTTATCCTAAATACTGAAGGAGAAGCAGCACAATTAATGGGACAGATCTTATAGTGATTTTTATCCCCTGAAGGTTTTTCCTCCTAGTCCTCTCTCCTTTCTCTTTTTATATTTTTCTTAAATACAGGTTTTAAATTAATTAATGAATGATTTAAATGATTTAATAAAATAAATTCCAGAGGCAGAAGTTTGTCGGGGTTCCTGTATGTTTTCCCTCTCACACCACCTTCCTTTCCATGACCAATCATCACATTTTTTTCTAACAGTAACTCATTACCAAAGTCTTTCCATTTTAGATAGAAAATCTCTTTAATCAAAGTAGCAATATGTAATGTTTCCGTGACTTCTACTTTAAAATGATACTTCAATAATTTTTTCTTTTTTTCAGACTCCTTACATATTTCTCCTTTTCATTCTGTTCTTTTCTCACTAAAGACAATTGCACCCTCCCCCTACACACCTCTTCTGGTCGTTCTGCAGATTTTATTGAGATTGCCTTTCTCATTTGATGCTACTGATTGCCAGGGGATGCCTGGTATACACAACCCTAGATATCAAAGTTTTCAGTTCTAACCTAGCTTTTTGACATGCTTATGTTTCCATATAAAGTATTATATATTGAGGGGAAGCTATAAGGTTCAGTGAATAAGGCCAGAATTCCTGCTGGAGAGAACAGCTGGGGTTTGGTTTTTCATGCTATCATCTGCAAAAGAAAACTGGGAGGAGATAGGTGTATTCTTTCAGCAAAGCTTTGTTTTCAGAGATAGCTATTCATTTCCTGTCAGTGCAATCTGAGAGGTACTAGGAATATAAGTATATAATATGTATCATATAACACCTGAAAATTCAATTACTTTTCAAAAATATATCCTTACATTTGCTTAAGATGGTAAGAGAAAGAATTCCTTATGGACACTATATAACGCCTGGATCTTGTTGTCATCTCAGACACAAGATTTAAAATGATACTTGGAAAAGAGTTAACTGCTTTTTCTTTCACTGTTTCTCGTTCTAAGAAAGTTTGTTGTCCTTTAACAGTGCCAATGCTGTGAAGCTAGAGGATGAAAAGTGGTACATTAACTAGATTAAAGTAAGCATATTAAAACAACAAAAAAAACCCCAAACAAACAAAAAAAAAAAAGGAAAAAGAAAAAAGAAGGAACAAAAATATAAGAACTAAAAATTTAGATGGTCACATCCTATTTCTTGGTTTCCGAAAGAATAATAATTACATTCTATATGATACACTCACAATATATTGAAGAACATTAAAAAAAATTAGCAAACAAAAAGGTTAAAACCAAAAAACACAGATTTACTTTCTTCTTTGGGGAAAGAATAGTACATAGTTGATTTACACAGTTTATATGTACCTGGAAAACACTCGGAAACCATAGAGGTAAGGTTGGGAGAAGAATCTGAAGTGGAGGATCACTGCTGGTTTTGTTTAACACCTAACAGGTTTTGGATGACAGATTATTCGGACATATAAAAGTTATCAATTATTTATGGATAATAATAAAGTAAATAATTTTTTCTTTCATAAACATTTAAAGTGTCTCTCCTAATAAAAAATATGCTAACGACCTAGCTAATCTGTTTCATCTTTAATGTCCTTGATTATGTAAAACCTCGGAATATTTGGGTTTTCACATTTCCAGGGATAACTTCACACTACTCAGCTTCTGAATAAAAATATATCCTGTGTGACAGTGAGGTAGACATTCACTCCACATATTTTCAACTGTCTAAATTCTACATTAAGCTAATAACCTAAACCCTGCTTATAATCAGTGAAGACATATAAGCATGTTCAGAAATTTCTACAGCCTACTTATATGAGACTTAAATTGAGAACAGAAAAATTACCATTTGCAAGTAGATATCTCTTCCTGATGTCTTAAGAACAATCCTAGATGGCAAACTTAAGACTGGAATCTAGTTGTTAAGAGGCTAACAGATAACTTAAATGACTCCCACATTGTGTGACTCATCTGAGTCACTAAAATTTATGGAAAGACATCCATTTTTTCTGGCCCAGGTTTCAGTCCTTGTATTAGACTGCATATTTTAATACCCTGAGTTAAAAGAAAGAACAGTTTTGAACGACAGAACTTAAAATCAAATGTAGACAATTTAACTCACTGTGTCATGGAAGTCAATATCATTTTGATAAGCTGCAAACTTATCTGAAAATATCCTTGGAAAATAAAATTACAATAACAAACTTTGAATTTCTACATTAGATATATAGATAGCATTAGTATCTCTATCTATGTCTTCATCTTCATCTAGCCATACATTTTAAGGCAATAAAGATCACAAATTCATTTAATAATCATAGAACCATTTAGTTGGAAAAGATCCTTAAGATCATCAAATCCAGCTGTTTACCTAGAACTGCCAAGTCCACCACTAAACTAAAGCCCTAAGCATCACATCTACAAGGCTTTTAAATAGCTCCAGGGATGGACACTCTACCACTTCCCTGGGCAATCTGTTCCAATACATGACAGCCCTTTCAATAAAGAATTTTTTCCTCATACCCAATCTAAACCTCCCCTGACACCACTTGAGACCATTTCCTCTTGTCCTATCACTTGTTACTTGGAAGAAAAGACTGAACCGCACCTCTCTATAACCTCCTTCTGGGTAGTTGTAGGGAGTGATAATGTTTCCCTTCCACCCCCTTTTCTCCAGATTAAACTACCCCAGTTCCCTCAGATGTTACTCATAAGACTCATGGTCCAGACCCTTCACCATTAGTACTTCATGCCATTAGTATTCCATGCCATTAGTACTCCCATAATATCTGCTTTCAGATACATCATAATATGCTACTCATTACACCAAATGTGTGTATATACTAAAGTGGTTATCTTACCTGGTTTAATATCAGTGGATGGAAGGAAGTATTTCTAGTGTCTAATTCATTCATCATGGAGACCATTAATAGAACCATTTTTTTCTTCATGTGATAGGAAGGTGTCTTAAGATGATTATTAACTTCATTTTGAAGATATTGCAAGTGAGGTAAACTAACTGTCATTCAGACAGTCTAGGAATCATGCATACAAACTTTTGAACAATCAAACCAGTCAAAGTCTAATCTCTGTGTCTTTTACAATGAGTTTCTGGTCACACTGCTTAACCTAAAACACCTTTCTCTGTTGCATGGGAAAGTCTGAAATCAGAGCTTCTCCTGGTCCTTGAACATGTGCTCCAGTTCATACCAAAGTCAAAGGAAACATTTCCGTTGACTTTAATGAAAGGTGTCTTAGATTCCCCATGAACTGCAAAAATAAATGTCTGAATTCTAGGTCCAATCTTTTCAGCTTGTTTCTCTCTGTCCATTTTGAAGGCTATGGATCACTACATTCTCCATTATTAGCTAAGAGTACTCAAATAAATGGAGTACAAGGAATTTCTTGCTTGGAGGTCATAGCTCTTCTGAGGACAAAGAGTTAGGAGAAGAAACTATGCACGGCTAATGTTGATGGAGAGAATCTTCTGCAGACAGAATGCCACAGCCATGGATCCTGCCAGAGATATTGTGTGATCATGTGTTCAAGAACCACAGGCAGCTGGTGCCAGATCCTGTAGAGAAGATTTACTATATGCATTGACTTGCTGAAAATAAGTGACTAGAGAAACTGTCAGTCACATTCTAGTATGTGGAAGCAAGTTTATCTTCCATATCTATCGTACAGCTGTCTACAAATTCATGCCCATTTTCATGTTCCTGAAATCTTTTCAGTCCATAGGAAATGAACTGTAAAGAATGGATGATACTTCCTACAAGGGAGATTTTGTGAAATTCTGGTCACTCCAAAACACAATCTACGCTGCTTTGGTTTTTTTCTGTTTTTATCTTTAAAGACAAAGTAAAATAGGTACAGAATTTGCATACCCTGAGGTATTGCTGCAGCACTGATTTTCTTTTGTGCACTAAGTTGTAGTATCACACTTGAGATATAAATCTTTGCGGATATTAGACAAAGGGTAGTAGATCTGACACCTTGCTTACAGTAGTTCAGGATATCATGTATTGACTAAGCTGAAATTTTCCATGGAGGCTGAGGTCCATTATCAAGTAATAAGCAGTGGCATCAAGTACTTATCTTACAGAAACTGGCCTTGTTCTGAGGAATACTGATTTATGCTTTCTGGGATTTAACCCATGTCCTTCACTATCTGCCTGGAAAAGGAGAGGGACAGAGCAGCCCTGTGAACTGGTTAAAGACAATCCTTCTGAACATCAAAATCACCCACGCAGCAGACATAGGCATTCTGTAACTAAATGACAAAGCCATGATCATTTCCACTGTAGTACATATTCCCTAGGAAACATCAACTTTTCCACAAATTCATTTCAAGCTTCTTATATAACAGAACTTGTTGTTTGGCATATAGATTTAGAAAATAAATAAGAAAATATCTGAAATCACAAAAGAATTAAGCTTGGTTGAGTAGTGGAGGAGAGGAGAGAAGCACATTTATAACAGATTTTTTGCTGTGAACACTTAGGTTTAGAAGAGAGAAAACAGCAGCACTCTTTAGTTCAAAGAAGAAGTGGAATCATTTGATGAGTACAATCTAATCCTTGGTGAATGTTCATCAACTTCATAAAACCTAGTTCCAAAGCCTCATGGCCATCCTTCAAGCAGCAATATTTTCAGTAAGTTTCCACTGAGGATATTACTCTGGTGCCACCGAGAGTGCCTTAGAGTTTTCTACAAAACTGCAATGCATCAGTGCACACCTTCAAATGAGCCCTGAGAGGTAGATGGGAAAGCTTAAAGCTGGAATTCAGTTTGTTACTTAAGGACTGATTTGACCCAGATGGCCCCTTAGAATTCAGTGAGAGATGCACACACTGAAGAATTCAGTTCTCACTTTTACCAAGAATGAACAAATAATTTCCAGTAATTTATATATTTGAGAAAAGTAATTGCCTCTTTTCCTTCAGAGAAGTAAAAAAAAATTAAAAAATAAAAAAATAGTAAATTCTGTAATTATTCTGAATGGAAAAAAAATAATATTTGCTACTTGGAACATTCAAATGGGTTATATCAGCAAGGTTTTCATTAAGTCAGTAGAGCTACGTTGTGTATCAGCTAAGAGTTAGCCTTCTTAAGGCACAATTCTTTTATATTTCTATAGTCAGGTTTTCCTGACATGATTGTCAGAATTGGGGAGCTAGTAAGCTCCCATTACATTTCCTTTTATTCCTGGTTGGCTTGGTTTATCAACATTTCTTGCCTTAAAGCCATTGAATATTCAGTAGGACATCAGATTCTCACAGATTATCTCTGCATCGGAGGACTAGAAAGGTCACTGTTCACAGATTTAATCTTTTACTTCTACAGTTTTCCTTCCCATGTAATACTCGTCATTATTTGAGTCAGATGACAACTCATACCTCATTGTCTTCTGTTCACATATTTTGTGGTTATTAGACTCACATCTAGTATTATTACTACTAGCATCTTATTATCACTGTTACCATAGCATTAAGGGGTTATACAGAAAATCCAAATAATTTATTGTCTCAGTTATTCATGGCTTCCAAACGCATGACACACAGAAAAAAAAAATAAAATTAAAATCAAAACCATATCACTACTTACATTATTAAATGACTCACTTATATTCAAAGGGGATATCCACGGAAGAGATTGAAGCTTTATCCAGTTGAGATCCTGGACTTATTGGTTGCTTAAACACTAGGTTTAAGTGATTAGAATTCAAAGCCACCCTTTCTCTCCAGATCTTTTTTCTTATCTTTCTTTCTTTCTTTCTTTTTTCTTATCTTTCTTTCTCTTTCTTTCTTTCTTTCTTTCTTTCTTTCTTTCTTTCTTTCTTTCTTTCTTTCTTTCTTTCTTTCTCTTTTATTTTTTTTTACGCTTTGCAACTATTCTTTAGTGAATCCATCAGAGCTGTTTGGTGTAGATTCAGATGCCACACATGAGGATCAAAAAGACGTTTGTGTGCTACTCAGTAAATTTGGTGTGTTCCTTCTGTGAACTACAAAGTCCAGTTTTCTACAATAGTTAACTTCAAAAGGGACAGAAGGTCCATTTTCATAACTTAGCTTTCTTCAATTAAAGCAACAAAGAGAAACATATTGGGGAAAAAAAAAACAACAAAAAGACATAAGTCATCTTTAGCTGTCAGGTTGGAGTCAACCTTCAAACCAGCCGTACTGGTACAGCTACAGAGGGAAAGAGAGCTTTCCAGGCTGGAATCTCTCCAGGGACCTGGAGGTGATGCAGTCTTTTTCTTTTCTGTGTCTCTATTTTTTTATTTGCCCTACAGTCTCACAAAGAGGGAACACATGAAGTTAAAAGGAATAAGCGTGTCTAACATCTAATAAGAGAAGAATCTGTCACTGCCAGTGATGTGAATGGGAATACAAAAGCTGTAGTCATGTATATTCCTTTGTCAGTAAAAGCACAACAAGGCAAAAGGTTAGGCTAAGATCTGTTCTCAGTTGTTTTGGAAGCTCTGTTTAATTGTTAGTCATGATGCACTGTGGGCAGAACAATTAGTTGTATCTATATTAGATCTAAGCTGTAATTATTTGTTACATTAATCATGACTAGAGTGAGAATTTAATTAGTCATGAACGTTACGTGATTTTTTTCTTCTTTTTTTTTTAAGAGAAAGTGAATGTCCAGTTGTCTTATTAAATACATCTTATTAAAGTGAGTCTTGAGTGTCTGTGAGACAGCATCATGCCTAGAGCCTTTCCACCAACTGAGCATGCAGAATTTCCATCCCAACAGCAGAGCCTAGCACTGACTTGCATTTACAAAAGCAAGTATCAGAGCCTTGGCTGAATACAGACACTGTGGGTCTGAGAGGTGGAGGAATGAATTTGCAGGATAGTTTTAATGATGTCTCATTACTTAAAGTCCATTGTAGTGTGGTAAAGCGGGTAAGGTGCCTCCTTTGACTGTGTTTGTTTCATTCCAGGTAAATTGGTTCCCAAAAAGAACAATTTATGTCCCTCTTTGCATCCAGTGTGGGAAAGGCAGACGGCATCTTGTTCCCATTTCCCTGCATTAGCAACATTTATCACAGGACACTAGTGCTGTGAGACCTTCCCCAGTGCTAAGTCTCCCTTGTTGTCACAGATGGCAGTATTTTGGCTCCCTCACTCCTCTGAGGAGCTGCAGATTCAAGAAGGAAGCAACAAATACTGGGGGAACAACTGGGACTTCGGCCTCGCTCCCTGGAGTGCAAGGGTAGTTGAGCCTGAATGGTGGTTTCTGGAGCCACCCTTTGATTCCTGCTATCACTGTCACTGTTACCATAGTACCTCAATTCCTAATTGCTTGCCAGCCCTCTGCAGTGTGAGCCGCCGCCTGAACGCAGAGGCAAAATGCCATTGTCCCTGTCCCAAATAGATAAGGAGAACGTAAATAGTGGTCCCTGGATCTAGGCAGGGAGGAGGGAGTGTGAGAAAAGAGGATGTTACTGTCCCCAGATAGGTGACAACATGTCTGTCCCTGCCTCCTGAATATTATTGGATGTTTTGCAGATTAGCAGCAAAGGGGAAATCTGATTAAACTTTGGGAAAAGGAAAGCAAGGTATATTTTTAGGTGTTTTTAGGGAATTTCTTCTCTAGTGCAAGACACTAGAGAAGTGTAGGAAAAAGAGTAGGCAAAAGACAGTTTAGGCACTAGACAGTGTAGGCAGAGTGTGAAGGAGTGATTTTGGAAAGGTTATGGGAGAGGGGGAAAAGAAGGCTGGGATAATGTGCTGGTTGAAGGAGTTATTTTGACAGCAAAAGAGAGGAGACAGAAAATTTCTGTTCCTGGGTCAGCTTGTGTGACTTGTTCTGTGGTTCCTTTGCCTGCTTGTGCATGCCCATGTCTGTGCTGTGTGCACATCCCCGCACCAATGTCAACAGGGCTTTGAGCTGCTGTCTAAGTCAGATTCCTCTTTGCAGGAATGGGACCTACATTACAAAACCCATTGATTTTGATCCACAGAAACAGTCCCACCGCAGGGGTTGAAACTATTTGTGTGAGTAAGTGCTCTGTCTGACATGACAGAGTTTGCCTGAAGCTGCAGGATAATTTTCAGACATCTGCTCCTTGCAGAAGGGGCTTCTCCCACAGACCAGATTTCAGCATTTGGGAGTTCCTTCATTATGCTTTCCAAGGTGAGTTCATGTATTATAGTCCAGGCAGCAATTTGCCAGACAGATTTCAGTGTCTGACAGCAATCCAGAATAACAACATTCATATAACAGTTGATTTTTTTTTTTTTTTATGTTGTTAAGGGCCTGTTCTTTCTTTCTTTCCATTGTTAATTAAGAGTGCAAATAAAAGGTGGGACAATTTTACACCTCAAGTTTTAGACATTAAAACATGTCTTGTTACTGAGAACTATAATCACTCTACCTAACAGTGACCAAATTCATTGACTTCAGCAATATATCTCTTTGTGGGTTTTTATTTTGTTTTGTTTGTTTGTTTGTTTGTTTGCTTTTTATTTTATTTTGTTATGTAGGGGTTTATGTTGTCATTTTTTTACCCCCAGACTGTACTGCAAAACAAATAGGTTAGACTAGTTTGATTTATTTAGGTTGTTTTGTTATTATTTGCATTTATATGTGGATGGCTGGAATAATACTGAAGGAAAACTAAATTGTCAGGACAAGGCTTACTCCTCAATGTATCTCTCAAAGTGTTACAGCAAAGTAACATCTTTGTCATCTTAACAGCTTCTGCCCCTACATAAGAAATACTAAGAGAGATTACGTTTTGAAAATGTAGTCCATAATATGCCTACCTGGAAAATTTCTTGGAAATAAGAGTTGCTTCTTACAGGCATAGACTTTTTTGTGAACCGGTCTTGACAGTGCTGCATGCACATGAGAACAAATTTATGGGAAAAATGACTCTCCATTTTTTCTCCCAAAGCTATTTGAGGACTGAGTAACCCATCATGTCCTTATGAAGTAACATTTACAATGAAGGAGAAGGCATATTTATTTCCAACGACAATAGTGTCTTGATGCACTGACATCTGGTTAAATATTTTATTTTTCTTTATTTATTTGATTACAGATTTGCTCTAATGGAAAATAAAAATAAAAAATTATAGATGAAAAGTCTTAAGTTCTTTTCTACATTTCAATAAGCCCTAAACAAATTCCAGTAACTCAGACAAAGCTGTTAGTTGACAAATTTCCTATTTAGACATTTAATTCAAAAAGGTTGTAAATGCCTCATTAGCACACCCTGTCTGTGCATTTATTAAAACATTTTGCAATGTTTTCAAACAGTAATGAGCAAAGGTTTAGCCTCTGAGAGATGAAGTACTAGCTCCAAGTGTAAAGTAATAGTAAAATCTTTAAGAAATACCACCCAAGTTGTATAGCACCATCTTTTGGCACTTCCAATCTTTTTTTCTTTTTTTTTCTTAGATCTCCATTAGTTTTGTCTCATACATGCAAAGCCCATTGTACCCCTTTGCTGAGAGTCCAGTGTTCAAATGATACTTTCTGTGCTGAAGATGAGGAAAGTGGATGTTAGTCCCTGTAATATCAGTATGCCATGAGTCAAACCTATGACCTTTTAGTCTGAAAGTTCAAACCTTGAAAATCTTTGCTAAAGGATTTTAGCAATTGGTAACCTTACCAACAGAGGGAGATAAGGCTTCAGGCAGTGAACTACCCCAGTACATAATTTTTTTCTATTAGAAAACCTGGTTCTGAGTAACCTACACTGTGTGGATATCAGGCTTGCACTAGAGTAATACATAACTGGGTCTGTTCCTGAGTAGGTATGTGGACACTTTAACACACAGAATGGTGTTTGATACAATACTCAACCCAATTATAAGTAGAAGTATACTAATGCAACATAAACAATGGAGTGAATTAGATAATTAAGTATTATTAAATATTATTATCTATAAAAAATGATTACAGGTGCTTGGGATCAGTAAACAAACACTTCAAGGGCTACCACAACAGTAAATGCGACTTCACACTGTAGCAAGCAAATACAAGATTCTTAAAATTTGTGTATTCCAGTAACTCCTTGTATCACACATCTACAGCATTCATATGGCTGTGGATGGATATGCCTTGCCTTTGTGTATAATAAATGTTAGGCTTATAACTGCTTTTTTGTCATTTCCACTTCCCATTATTCTTATTGAAAAAGCAAAATATTCCCCTCCCAGGTTTTCAGGGGCTCTATCCTAAAATTCTGTATTCGCAGTTCTGTGAGTGGAGTTGGGGGTTCATTTCCTTTGGTCATCCTGGTATTATAATCTATATTTATTGCATTATTGCCCTTTAGATTGTCATACTTATACTATGAGTCCTTATTTATAGTGGATTGACAGCATATGTTCCTGAATGCAATTATATTTAATTGCATTTAGAATATTTCTGAAATATGTCATATAATAATGATAACATTATTGTTGTTTTAGACACTACAAGGAAATCATCAAACAATTGTTCAGTAAGCAACCTCTGAGCAACAACAACAACAAAAATCCACTCTTTTAAGCTAGTTTTCTGAGAACAATCTTCATAAAAATGACTCCTAATTTAAAGGAAACTAAGATATTGCTCAACTCACCAACAGGACCAATTGGTCTTTCGGGCCAAATCATAGAAATGAACTTCATTAAATACATTGCACCTTAAAGCTGACATTATTGCAGAAAAGCATATACAGCACCTTGTCAGTATGGAATAACTGGGCACTGCCAAGTTGTCATTTCTGACAGGTTGATGTAATGAGCAAGAGAGCGCTGAGATGGTTGAAAAGTTTTTTACTTGTTGTTGGTGTGGGTTTTTTTTACCCGAATCAGCAGGGTAGAGCTGTTTGGGCTGATAAGACCATGTATATGTGTCTCATTATGAGCTTTACATTATCAAGTTGTTGTCACCCATGCTATCACACTTAACCACATTTGTGTTTGGGATTCATTTTGTGCAATTTTTTTACATTCCTAACCTGAGAACTGCAGAAAATCTGATTCTCTAGAGCGTCAGACTTTAGCTAGCAGGACTGTCCATGTGTGTTAAACCTATGTACACTTGCATAACCGCTAATACTGAGAAACACTAATTAGATCAGAATTTTAGTTTTGCATTTGTACTTTCTCAAAAGTTCTTAAAATATGTATTTACATTAAAAATATGGAAAAGAGGGAGAAGAGGGAAGAAAGTAAGGAGTTGGAGCTAATAAATGAGTGAAAGAAAGGAAGACTTTTTTATTAAAATTCTAATGACTGACATTTTTGTTCAAATCCTGTAAGGAAAGCAATACAGCAGACCAGATGGGAAAGAATTTTAGAAAAGCTGGAATTTATTTCAACACTGGCTTTCTTAGGATATTTTGCATATGACCCTTTACTGTTCTGTGTCTTAGTTCCCCAGCATGTCAAGTAAGAATTGTGTTTCCAGTCTCCTTTGTAAAGTATTTTAAGATGTACAGATGAGAAGCACTTTATAAGACCTAGGGATTAGTAAAAGCACAACAATAAAAAAGATGAAAGTGATCAGAGGCTAGAATTTAAAACACTAATAATAATCACATTGGCACAGAATTAATATCATCAAAAAATAAATCTTTTCGAGCTGCAGTTTAAATAGCTGGGGATGAGGAAGGGACAAGAACAGAGAAATAAAACCTTCTTTTAGTTAGCTGTCAATATCAGCAGTACAAAACCACACATATGTACTTTGTGATGCCATTTGAATTATGTAAGAAAATTTGAAATAGGGCAGGAAATAGCAGCTATTCATGTGCAGAGAAAGATCAGATAAGTAAATTAAACTATATGTTGAATTCTGCTGTAAGCAGATATCCCTTAAGGCTACAAAAATAATGATTTGATTATCAAAGCTGTAGAATGTGTGGCTCATCTCCCTTTGTGTTACAAGGAGCCTTTCCATTAAATTTGTTGTTAAGCAAAATGTCTACAGGAGACTCATTTTGGATACTGATTATGCACCTCTTAGGAGAGGAACTCATTGCCTTCCTTCCGCATGCTAGAGTTACATTCCAGTAAGGAACTGCAAGGTCAAGCCATCAACCCCATGTCTTGGAATGAGTATATTCTGGAATGTGTGTATTCTGTCAGCATGTTCAATAAAGCAATTACAATAGCATTAATGCAAATGACCAATGCATCAGATGCAGTGTAGAAGTAGAAGATGAAATCATCTTAGCATATTTTGCCCCAAACATTAGAAGCTGTTTTATTTCACATGGCTCTACATGTGACCTCTGAATGGAGGTCACCAAACAGACAACCCGTGCCAGAGGACTCTATGGGTGACATGAAAGGAAGAGGTGGTTAGTCAAGGTTATGTAAATTACTTTGCCTCAGCACTTGAAAGTAATTTCATTCAGCTTCTGGGGCATTAGATCACTGTAGGTAAGGTGTTTAACACTCCTGTTCTGGTGTGCAATGGTTAAATGGAGAAAAGGAGTTGCTCTCCTTTTCTGTCCTGATGAAGATACCACCCCTTGATGGGAAAAATGTAATCTCTGTTAAACTTTGAGCATTGTAGAAGGGATGGTGAATGCATGGCAAGGCCATAGTATCTGCTGGATGGATATATTGCAGGGATGGATATTGCAAGGAATACAGCAGGTTTTCCTAAGAATGTTATTCTTTAGAAACATTTGGCAGCTGCTGTGTATCAGACATCCTCTTTGAAGGTGAAATGAAGTCTGCTGGATGTGAAGAGCAGCTGAAATGTCAGATGCCTCCTGCTACAGCACATCTTATGTTACAATGAGATTTGAGTATGTTACCATTGCTTCAGCAATGTGGATGGGCTTGGGAGAGCAGCTGCTAAAGTAGTCAGGATGGAGACCTTGCAGATAGGCTGCTAAGATGGAACATGAGAGCCCAAGAGTTCTAAGACTGAGGCATTTTGCCTTCTGTGTTCTGTGGTTTTGTTTTCTTTCTTCATCTTAGTGTCTTCCCCACTTATTTCCGACAGAGGTGGTGACGTAAATACATTTTCTTCTTTGAAACTCAAATTACATGTTTTACTAGGCACCCACATACACATTTTACATTGAAATACTGTGTATTACTTATTACAGTTCTGATATCTCTTCATTTTTTTACCAGTAAAGAACACATTTTAAGCAGGAAAACCTTATTCATTCAGAATAAGTCAAAAAAGAAGTAACTGTTTAAAATTACTAAATGTACCATGTCAAGTGTGTTAGACTGGAGGAAGCATTTGGTGGTGGGTTTGTGGTGACTTGGCAGGACCCACAGAGACTGCAGAGCATCCCTCAGCTGTATTAGTAAGACTTAAAAATGACAAGGTTCGTGCTACACTAAATTTCAAAATTAGCTCAACTTGACATCTGAATAGTTTCTGGAAGGAATGAACTCCACATGCAGATCTAACTTGCGTGTCTTGTATATGTTTATTTGCAGGGTTCTAGAGGAGCAAAGAAGTTGGCAGAATAGGCCATGCGACCAGACTTCCACTGATGCTCTGCCAGAAACTGGACAAATCTGATCATAAATCTGTTAATTTTCCAGATCCATTAATAATGATGGTTTAAATACTGCTGGCAGTCCAATCTACCAACTTCATAGCTATCTGTGGACATCTATGGGGTTTAAGGGGTAGAAAGGAGAACAAGACTGTCATAATTTTCCTAAACTGTATCTTTTCCCTTTCTTTTCATTTTCTTCCTTCCATTCTTTCTTCACTCTATTTCAGCTGATTCCATTAAGAGTCACAATATTAATTTTGATCATTAAAACCATGCAAATATCATGAACTAAGAAATGCACAGAGAGAATTTGATCTGTCATAGGTTTGAGCAGGGACAAAGTCACACCATAAATATGAATATGATGCTCTGCAATTTATTAAGGGTCTTGACTGCCTTTTCTCCACAACTGCTTTGTGGTTAGCTCAGGACAAGTAAGCTGGAGCTACATTTTGCTTCTTACAGCATGTTCCCCACCGTGGCACCATTTGGCTAAGTAGCTTTTCACTAAGTTCCTCTGACTCACTGCTCTGTCCCATCTCCAGCTTTCAAGACAACATGTCAAACAAGTAACAATCTGAGGTGTAGTAGTAGCAAAGAGCTGCTACTTCTGACTCACTTCTGCAGATAGCTGAGTTCACAATTTACCCCAAAGTGATTAGAGACATAAGAATCCCTCCTCCCTCCCTCTCTCCACTCAGTGCATTATTGCAATTGCAAATTTAAGCAGGACATGAGGTGAGTTCTTTCAAAGAGTGAACCTGACCCTTCACCTCTCCAGCATTACCCGTGGCTGTTGCAAAGCAATTGTGCCCATCAATGGAGAACAGAGAGCAGTAAAAGTAATGAGAAAGGTAATAAGAGTTAAAACAAAAGTAGATGGACCTCAAACGAAAACAGGAAGATTTAGGATACCTGGAGAAAGACAAGTCAGCATTATATAGAGACGAATTAATACTTTGGGATTAAACTGTGTGTGAAGGGTAGGGGCATAGTGCACTAAAAATAGGAACAGGGTAATTTAGAAGCTAATCAAGCTCTGTCACAGACAAAATTAATAAGTAAAAAAAGTTTTAACAAGACATTAGCCATCCGAAGATCCTAGGAGGCCTGTGGAGGAGGATATTGTATCAGAAGGTGTTATTAACCCTGCTATTATTAGATTGGGTATGATTAACAGGACTTGGTCAGAGAGAAGCAAGGTGAGGTTTAGAAGTGTAGTGGTGGATCACCCAGAATGTCATTACAAAGGTGAAAATTGTAAAAAGGAGCAGGAAATAGAGGAAATAATTTTGGGAAATGATAGATAGAAAGTCAGTGAATTGTTCTGAACACTTCTACATGCCATAAAGGTACACTGAGTGAAACAGGTGAGGTGTTTTCTTTTCTGTCCATGTTTTAAATGCCATAATGCAACAGTTAATATTTGTAAAGATAAGACTTCATATACAGAGGACATTTGCAGGCTCATTATAGGCTTCTATGATTCTGTCTGGGTTTTTGGGGGGTTTTTTGTGGTTTTTTTTCCCTTCTGTTTTCTGTTGTTTGGTTTGTTTTGTTTTTTAATGATTTACAATTCAGATTTTGTAAGAACAGAAAGCCAGATATTCAGCTGGCATAAACTAGTGATACCTCACAGAAATCAGTGGAAACAAACTGATTTCCACAGCTCTTCTGATTCAACATTCATTTTGAAAGCAGGGTGAAAAAGTACGAAAGAGTCATAAAGGTGAATTTTTGAAGGACAAGTCTGGTTGTTATCACCAAGTGAAGAAGTAATTTGCTGAGTGTCAAAAGAGACGTAGGCAGACTGGAAAAAGATCACTGGCTCCAGGCATTGATTCCAAAACATCTATTACTGAACACCCCTAGAGGCAAGGTCCTGGTCTAGATGGACATCTCTTATTTTCTTTTGTTCTAATTAAAAGTAAAGAGATATTTGCTCAGAAATGCACTCATTTATTGGAGTTTTTATTGTAGGATATGCTGGCTTTGCTTGTGTTTTGGCCTACAAGAATTTTGGATCAGATGATACTTATTTTCTGAGGCTTCAGTCTTGTTGCTTCTCAGCAACACATATGTACATAATCAGCTACTCCAATGACCCCTTCTCCTCACCTAGATCCTTTTCAGTTTGTCACCAATTCTGCATGTCATTAGTCTGACCCTTAAAAAGAAAAATCTTACTAAGTCAGGAGACATTTTTTAATCTGTGCTTTGGTTAGGCATAATAGAGCCTTAATTAAGCAGGAGCATCTAGTATCTATCCAATGCAGATTGTTATTATTCACAAAGAACTGCATTTCACCTAGAAACGAGGTGATATTTCAGCACTCCTACACTGCCGCATTTCATTTCCACCCCTTCAGACAGATTCTTTAGTCTGTGGTGCCAATCAGGAGTGATTTCCCTGAACTAAGTGCCGTTACATGGGGGGTAAACCCAGCTGTGAGCTCAAACTCTGTTTGCCTGCGTCCCCTAGGTTTTAACCATACACTAATCACCAGGGCATCCAGTCACCATTATTCCTGCAGGGACAATTTGACAGGTGACAATGTGACAGTAATGTCGCTGCTGACCGCCAGAGCCGTCCCTGGCTCTGGAGCAGCACAACCACTGGAAAACTCAGCAGACTGCCTCTTCCCTGCCTGTGTGCACTCACCACATTTCAGCTGAGCAAAAGCTACCTCCTCTCCCAGCAAATCACATTACGCTCTCTGTTTTCTGGTGGAAAGTGCTGGTGAACCTGTAGAGCCCTGAAACACATAATATGCATGGCTGCTGTTTTACACTTGTAACATCTTGTATGCACTGAAATGTACAGCTGTTTACACTTGTAGCTCTGTCAAGTAAACAAGCAGTGATTTCTTACGATAGAGGGGAAATTGGCACAGGGCTGCTATTCACTCACCTACAGTCTGGCAACTCCTGGTGATGGAAATCATTCTTTAGGCACCAAATTGGCTTCAAGTATACTGTAAAACTGGCTCTCAGAGTCAGAGGGGAAGCAAGAGGAAATCTGTTGGCTGTGTCTGTACCTCCAGAAAAGGCAGCCACAAAATGTCTACTAGGCTCTGCTTCCTGCTGCAGCCACCCACATAAATGCCTCACAAACAGCCTGTGCAGTGGGTCTGCCAGGGCGTGCTGGCATGTAAGTCTGTACCATGCATTGTCAGGTAGATTTTCTTCTGGAGCTGTAATGCCTGTTACCCAAATGCTTGTGATTCTGCACTGGAGAGGGGTTGGAAATATCTTTGCCTCTTAGAGAAGGCCTCATTGTAACTGTTTGGATTAGTAAAGATTTTTAGAAATCGTAAAATAGGGAAGAGGAAGAGATAGAGGAAGAGGAGAGGAGAGGAGAGGAGAGGAGAGGAGAGAGGAGAAGAGAAGAGCAGAGAA